>PVLC010016074.1:0-36402 GCA_004027655.1 Graphiurus murinus
GAAAACATTATGTTAAGTGAGATTAGTCAGTCACAAAGAGTTAAGAAGCATATGTTCTCCCTAATATGTGGATGCTAGGGAGAAGATGGGGCATAGGAGGGTCTCCAGATGAAAAGGAGAGATCCTCGATAAGCAAAGAAGTTGATTTAATTGTAGCGGATGCATGGGGCAAAGGGACACCCTAAAGCACATGATGTACTTACACAATCATATCAAGGTCACTCATTGAAGTGAACCTGAGGGGGAGAGAGGGGGAGGGAATGGGGTGGGAATCGGGGAAGGGGTCAAATGAGAATTGTGTGCACATATGTTGTTAACAATTTGTACTTAATAAAGATGTATGCTATATTGCACGAATTACTACAATAAAAATTAAAAAAAAATTGGTAAACTCATTAATAGCTTCCTGTCCACTTTTGCTAAGCCAGATCCTTTTGCTGTTCTATAGTCTCACATTTTCAAAAATGTTGTATGTATCAAATCACTTTGAAACTATGATTTTGGTTTTGTAGTACTGTGTTCATAGAAATACTTTTTCATTGAATGTAATTTGTTTGAATTATAGTAAAATATTTATAATTGATAATGAGCTAAATCAATTATAATTTGTTTTCTTCTATAATGCTATAATTGTTATCTATAATGCCAATTTTTATGCATGCACTTAAGAAATTTAGTAATTTCTATTAGAAGTACTTTTCTTTAGTAAACAAAAGAAGACAAATTTAATCATCTCCCTAAAAAACAGTTCATATATTCCATGCAAATTATATTGAAACAACTGGGCATTGTGGCACAAGCCTGTAATCCCAGCAACTTGGGAGGCTGAAGCAAGAGGATCGAAAGTTCATGGCCCCATATATATATGTAAACACTCTTTGAGACAGTGTTCAAACAATGTCATTTATTTGTCACCTGACAGGAAACGCCAAGGAGTCCACTTCCTAAATGCAGGTGAAAATCATGTGAAAAAATTAAAGCTCTGGAAATTGACCTAAAAGAATATGGCACATGAATAAAAATTTAATTAAAGCTAGGTGGGGTTGTGCCAATACTTGGGAGGCCGAGACATGAGGATTTTAGGTTTGGGGGCATCCTCAGAAACTTAACAAGACATTGTTTAAAATAAAAAAAAAAAAAACAAAAGGGCTCAATCATCGCGCACACAAACACACACACACACACACACACACACACTACTTAAGAAATCTTACTAAATCTTGCTAAGAACAATAAGAGTTTGCGGTGCTTGAGTCACAAATCAATCTCTCCTCAACTTCTGATAAGGAATTATTAGCATAAATATTTTCTTCTTTGGAACCAAGGCAGGCTAAGTGTTAACTGATGCTAACTGTGCTTAGATTGAATTCCAGTATTGCCTCAAATTTTCATATCCAGGTTTGTAGCCAAAAAGGAAGTTCCAAAGCACCTGGCAATCACTTCTAGTTCTTTTTGTGTTTCCAGGTAGGACTTTTTCATGAGACATCACCCTAAATTCAGTGTCATGAGAGACCCTGAAACAGAAATACCACCTACATCAACCAACAGAAACTATTAGATCAGTGTTTGCTATTCTAAGTTGCTAAGTGCAAGGCACTTGTTATATAACAATAGATAACTAATACATATGTAATGGAGGAATGTATTTTTCATTTTTCTTCTCCTCCTCCTATAGGGTGATGATAACGCTGATGACAACCATGATGATGTTGGTGATCTCCCTAGCATTCCTCTCAGATGAGGCTGTGCTCTGTTTCTTCTGTCTCTGTTTCGCAGGGGCAATCCTACCCTGTATTGTCACCATTCAGCCCACTCCTGAGTTCTGATGTTGCCTATTATTGATAATCACAATGAAATTAAAGTTTATAATATGAAACTATCAGGGAACCCATGCTATTATTTCACACTGGATATTCAATTCCTGCTTTATGCCAGTATCAAGGGCAAAATCCCCAAATGTAAATCCTGAACGCAGTTGAGCCCCTCAAAGCAACTATCTCTTTCCTACATCATACCTTTCCTCCAAACCCAGTTTCTTCATTGTTAATGTAAAAATACGACATATCTCAAAGATTATTTTGACAAATTAAATGACAAATACATAAAGTTTCCTAATCTTACTCCTATAATATTGTAGTAGGTGTGACAAATTAAATGACAAATACATAAAGTTTTCTAAACTTACTCCTGTAATGTAGTAGTAGGTGATCAATAAATACTGTATTCTAGTTAGAAAAGCAATCATCAAAACTAAAAATAGCCAGGTGTGGTGGCACACATTTGTATTCCTAGTACTTGGGAGGATGAGACAGGCAGATCACAGGTTTGAAGCCAGTCTCTGCAACTTAGCAAGGCTCTAAGCAACTTAGTGAGACCTTGTTTCCAAATAAGAAATAAAATCAGGCTAAGGCTGTAGCTTGGAGGTAGAATGCTTTTGGGTTCAATCCTCAGTACCAAAATAAATAAATAAATAAATAAATGTAAATGCTACCAAGGATGTGGGGAAATTAATGCTTATACATTCTTAGTGGAATTATGACTTAGTACAACCACTATGGTGATTAGAATGAATGTTCCCCAAAGAGTAGAAATGGAACCACCAGATAACCCACTATACCCCTCCTTGGTATCCAAAAGAATTCAAGTCAGAATACTATAGTGATACAAGCACATTCATGTTTATATCAGCAAAATTTACAATAATCAAGTTATGGAATAAACCTAGGTGTATGTCAACAGATAAATGAAAAAAGAATGTATGGTATACACACACAATGAAATTTTACTCAACAATAAAGAAGAACAAAATTATGTCATTTTGAGAAAAAAATGAATGGAACTGGAGAATATCATGATGAGATCAGCCAGACTCAGAAAATTAAGGGCCACATATTTCTCTCATATGTGAAAGCTAGAGAGAAAATAGGAAAGACAAAGGTCTGCATGGAAAGAAGGACTGATAGAAGGGTTTGGGGAAGTAGGAAGGGAAGGGAAAGGGAGGTCTGGGAAAGTAAAGAGACCAAATAATGTTGTATGCATACATTAATGTATCAGTGTGAATCTCACAATCACTTATAGAGAGGGAGGATATGACAGAGGGAGGAGGCATGGGAATGGAAAGAGACCAAGTCATGTTGTGTACTTCTATGAAGGTATCACTATAAATCTCACCATGATGTATATTTATAATGCAGCACTAGAAAGATAATAAAATTAAATGTTTTTTGTTGTTGCAGTTTAATTTCTTATTCTCCCCAAACTCCTCTTCCTAATTGTCCTCTGAGTTTTAGTTTAATTTTTCAGATTTTTCTATTTCATTCAATTCTTCATTCTAAAAATGCTAAAGAGTTTACTGACTCAAGTCCCTTTTCTCCCTTCAAATGTTAAAAGGACTCACTTACTACTTATTGCCCTTGGATAAAAATAAGGTCAAATGATAAAATGGAATTAAAGATCCATTGCTTACAACTAGTCTGAAAAATCAATTAAATAACTTCACTTTTTCTCTATTAACTAGAACATTTTCTACTTGATTAAAAACTAATGGCAAATAAGCTCAGAAGCTGAATCATTTTTTAAAAATATTTTAAAAGAAAGAGTGTCAAAAAGACAAATAGACTAATATATTCTTGGTTTTCTTGAAATAGAGGAGGGGAAAGATGCACTTTTTCAAGATTAAAGTTATACTGAAAGATATTGAAGGCACCAATTTACATAAGCTAAAAGAGATTTACACATTATCATTCAACCTATGAGAACATTCATGGTGGGTTCCTGGGTATGAACAAATGCCAATCTACTAAGAGTCAGTAATTTTACACACACACACACACACACACACACACACACACACACACACACATATATATTTTTTATGGACTGTCCTGTCCATAAAATACTTCCTTCACTTATCTTTGGTGATGCTTTAGTAGTATTCAAGGCAATGGGTTAAGACACTGTGATCCATTCAAACATATTTAATAAGAAAACTTATCAAACTCTTAGCAGCTATTCATAGTTTACTGTGAATTAATGTAACCAGGCCTTTTGAGAACAGGTTTCTCAGCAAGTTTTCATAAATAAGAGGATAGAGAAAGACATTAGGAAATCAGATGTCAATTAACTCTGCTTAAGAGAACTCGAAGTGGCTAAAAAGAAATACATCAGTGTAAAGTGTCTCAGGCAAAGGAAAAAAAAAGGGGTCCTTACAGATCGGATATGCTTTATGTCAATTACTCTACAGTTGATGGTGGGATCTTGTTGTATCCTGAGGGGTGCTGACTTCCTGAGTAAGAGATTTCATGAAACTTGCATAACTAATTCTCTCAAAAATATACATCCCAGTTGGGCGTGGTGGCGCATGCTTGTAATCCCAGCATTCGAGAGGTTGAGACCGGAGGATCCGGGTTCGAGGCCAGCCTCAGCTACCTAGTGAGGCACTCCACAACTTAGCGAGACCCAGTTTCAAAGTAAAGAATAAAAAATAGGGCTGGGGGTGTAGCTCGGAGGTAGAATACCCTTGGGTTCAATTCCCAGTACCGAAAATATATATATATATACATCCCCAAAAAGGTAAGAAAAACTTTAATCTAGCTGGGCATGGTGGTGCACACCTCTAATCCCAGTACTTGGGAGGCTGAAATAGGAGCATCACAGGTTTACAGCCAGTCTTAACAATTTTGCAAGGTTCTTTTAACCATATTTCAAAATGAAAAATAAGGTTAAGGTATAGCACAGAAGTACACCATAGCATAGCCTCTGGGTTCAATACACACACACATAAATGCACTAAAAATAAAAAAACACAGAAAAAAACAAACTTTAATTTTAGTAATTAATCAATGGGCATCTTCTGAGACTTTAATTTTAGGTAACATTAAGGAATTCAGATACCTAATATAAGCTCTCTATATCTTTTGTTTTAGAAATCATCAAAAAGTATTCACCTGATATTTCCAATAACTTCTTTAAATTAATACTATGTCTATTTATGACATTTGTCTCTAGATACTATTAAAGAGCTTTTGTTTTCTCATTATAGTGCTTTAAATCTTGAAAGATTTACTGTACTTGCTCATCTTCAAATACATTCAAACTTCCTACATGATTTAAAAATGTGTGTGTGTGTGTGTGTGTGTGTGTGTGTGTGTGTGTGTGTGTGTGTTACTGGGAATTGAACCCAGAGGCATTTTGTGTTTGAGCTACACCCCAGCCTATTGTTTCTTATTTGGAAACAGGGTCTCACTAGGTTAATGAAGGACTCACTACTTGCTAAGGCTGTCCTCAAACCTTTGATCCTCCTGTCTCATTCTCCCAAATACTGAGATTACAAGTGTGGGCCACCACACCTGGCTCTAAAACTGTATTCTTGAAGTAAGTTAGAAATGACAACCCAAAGCAGTTTTGGTTCATTGTCAGAAGAAGAAGAAATTGAGCCAGCTCTAAAAATTCACTTTGTAGCCAAGGAAATGGTTTTTATGAAATTGAAAATATGTCCCAAAGCAACAATATTGTATTTTTAAGCTATTGCTGTTACTGACATAAAAGGAATTCTTTCTATAATTCTTCTGTGGCCTTGTTTGGTGGCAAAGTGATTACTAGAAAAAAATTGTAAGTAACTTTTTTGTAAACCTCCAAGCAAAGAAAGAAAAGAGGATCTCACTTGAGGGGCATTTGCTTCAATTATTAAATGGGTTTAAAAATCACATGATTTAATATGCTAATTAAAATAATGCATGATCTTCATCCAACACAACTTTGCAGAAGTGCAATGTAGCTTCTTCATATAATGCCAGCAACAGTCTAAAAAAAAATTGTTCCAGTGGCTATAAATGCAAGATGGAATAGTAGAAAGAAAAGGAAGTGGGCTACTCCATCATCACACAGCCCCTTCATATCTCCATGTTCCAATTTCGTTGCCTGTAATATGAAGGAGTGCTGAAATTGTATCAAATATTTCTTCCAGTTACAACACTCTGGAAAATATTGTGCATGTAAATACTGTATGACTATTAAATAATTTTTCATATGAATACATGATATTTACTGTGTAAATATGTCAATGATATTGTGTTACATATTTTCTTTCAGTGTTTTTTTTAATGATTTAGTTTTTAGAGCATGTATAGGTTCACAGCAAACCTGATAAAAAAAAAAAAGTACAAAGCCGGGTGTGGTGGCGCACGCTTGTAATCCCAGCATTCGGGAGGCTGAGACCAGAGGATCCGGGTTTGCGGCCAGTCTCAGCTACCTAGTGAGGCACTCCGCAACTTAGTGAGACTCGGTTTCAAAATAAAGAATAAAAAAATAAGGCTGGGGGTATAGCTCGGAGGTAGAATGCCCCTGAGTTCAATCCCCAGTACCGCAAAAAAAAAAAAAAAAAAAAAAAAAAAAAAGAAAAAAAAAAAGTACAGATAATTTCCTTATGTTCCATCTCACCACTTAACCACCTCCCCCACGCCAACATCCTACACCTCAGAGGTATGTTTGTCACAATTGATGAACCAATACTGGAAGAACCCTAACTTACATTTGAGTTGACTCTTAGCACTGTACCTTCTACGAGTTGGACAAATGTGCAGTAGTCCTCTCTAATAAGACCACAATAGATGCATCAAGACCCACAATAAATGTCTGAAACCATGGATCATATTGAACCCTGTTTGCTAACATTATAACACTAGATAGTCTATCTGATAATGGAGACAGCCATTAAATGATTAATGGTTGGTAAAGTGTACAGCATGGATATGTGGAACAAAAGAATGATTGCTGTCCCAGGTCAAATGAAGTGGAACAGTGAGAGATTTCTTCATACTACCTAGACATGGCACAATTTTAACCCATGAATGGTTTTCCTCAGGAACTTCTCATGCAATGTTTTCAGACTATGATTGACCATAAATAACTGGAATCAGGAAAAGATTAACCATAGATAAGGAGGAACTGTTGTATAATGACAGATTCCTCCAGTGATTTTATTATCTTAAAAGTCAGATCACTAGGTGATTATATTAAAAAGATAATAAAATATTTCTCATAATGAGTGTCAGACAATGACATCCATATAATAGCCCTTATTTGTTGCTTATTTTGTCTTCCACAGCAACTTAACTATGATGTCCTACACCTATTAGATAGTAATCAATATTTGTTGCATTGAGTTAGATGACCCAAATTTGAACAAAAGATAGAAAAGATGACAAAGTAAGATAAGCTTAGAATTTTCAGATAAATCATCATTATTTTCAGTAGAATATTCTCTATTCAAGCAAAAACTTACTGTTTGAATATTATGAAAAAGTAATAAATAATTCCTAAAGAGAAGCATAGATTAAAGTATTACTTGCTGTAGATCACATAACTAAATGGAACAATAGATTTTGAAGTCCCTTCTACCTACAACATCTTTCGAAGCATCAAATGCAGCATTCATTCATCAGGACTAATACCACCCAGCAGGCAGGGATTTTCAAAGCTTAATACATTTTTTTTTCCAATGGAATGGGACTTTTCCAGTGAAGAGACAAAAAAGCTTTGAACACTTATATCTAGCCACAGGGTCTTCTTTCTTTTGTGGATAGTGTACAGAATTGCTTCATCCAGTGGGGGATAAAATCCTTTCACTGAAAAAACTTTAATTTATTAGGAATAAATTCAGCAAGAATCAGACCAGTACTTCTTATGAAATATACAGGCTTAAACTTTATTTCCCTGGAAAATTTTAATAAGAAAATTATATCAATATATTATGATACCGGTTCTTAACAAATGATACCCCTCCAGTCCATCTCTTTTGTGTATGTCGGGGAGGGGGGAGTGGTACTGGGGATTGAAACCAGGGGCATTATTCTACCTTAGAGCTATACCTCAAGTCCTTTTTATTTTGAAAGCATTTTACAAAGTTGCTGAGGGTCTCACTAAGTTGCTAAGTTATAGACATGCACCCACCACACCTGACTCCGTCTCTCCATCTCCTTATAATGTAAGCTATTTGGATAAAATAAGAGACAACTGTGCTCTTCTACTTTGCCATTTATATCAGTATTTACTCACAAAGCTCTGTTGGATGTGTGCATTCTTATTGCCTCATCTTAGAAATAAAGAAAATCGGGGAGGTATAGATTGGTTTGCTCAAAGTACATTACCATTGATTAGCTAAGGAAATTGTACTTAAAATATTCAGACACATTATAATCTTTCTATTGCACATCCTTTCAAGAGGATTTCACAATTCACCTTGCAACTTTCATTAAACATCTAAAGGGTTAATGTTCTGCCTGACACCACTAATGTGGGACTAGAACAAAAAAAAAAAAAAACATGTAGGACAGAGACAGTTTGAATCACCCACATTAACTGAGTTTTCTGGTTATCTAGAGCTTTGTAATGAACCATTCCAAACTTTAAGGGCAATAATCACTATGTTCCAGTGGTGAGTGTTATTAATGGAAGAAGAGGAAATAGAATATTAGTGGAAAAAATCTAATCAGGTGGACCATGAAGATAATGGTAAAAATAGATAAAGATTGATGAATCAAATCTTGTTTTCTCTTTCTCTCTCTCTTGACAATTATTTTTATTTCTTCCTTCTTGAAGTAATTTCTCTCCACAAAGATAGAGAGGTTGAATATTATCTATAATGAAATATAAATTAAGTTGCTGATATTTATTCTGATCCTAATATATTTTCATAAAACACACCAGGTAAGGGGTCAGACTGTATTGTAGATGGAAGCACAAGAGTTACCGTGAAGAAGTGATTGGAAGTTCTGGACACCATCACCAACATCCTGTCTAGGGAATTTCAGTTGCTTCACCATCTGAGCACTGCATGTGGGCTGCCAAGGTTTGCATTTAGTAACTGTGTGTAGCTGGATATGTTACTAATCTTTAAGTATCTACTCTACATGATGATGATCATGTTCATCTACACCAGGGAAATTTACTATTCTTTCTGACCCGAGGTAATTATGAAATACCTATTATTCTATGCATAACTTAATAGATAGTGAAGTATCAGGTCAAATACCATGGCATATACGTATAATCCCAGGTACTCAGGAGACTGAAGCAGGATGATTACAAGTTAGAGGCCAACTTGAGCAACTTAGTGAGACTTCACTTGAAAATAAAATAAAAAGGGATAGGGATGAAGCCCTATGGTAGAGCACTTGCCTAGCATGTATGAGGCCATGAGTTCAATCCCCAGCAATGGTAAAATTATGTATATAAATTTTTATAATATATATTATAAATAAAGAAAACATGAACACAAAATTCTTACTAATTAAGAGTTTAAGTAAGCCAGGATTGGTGATGCACGCCTGTAATATCAGTACTTAGGGGGCTGGTTAGGAGAATTGCAGGTTCAAAGCCAGCCTCAGCAATTTAGTGAGACTTTTGGCAACCTAGGAAGACTATGTTTCAAAATAAAATGGGCCAGGGGTATAACTTGGAGATAGAATGCCTCTGAGTTCAATTCCCTGTAACACACACACACACACACACACACACACACACACACACACACACACGAGTTTATAGCTTTCAGTGTATATTTTAAAGCACACACACAGGTTTTTATATCACATATTGATAATTTGTATGCCATTTATTTGATATTATTAACATTTTGAGCATCCATGTATATCAGACACTAAGTCAAACCTATGTATGCATATATCTCAATATATCTACATCCCTCAAAAGTAAGGAAACTGAACTCAGAAAAATTAGGCCAAGGTCACAGAGCTAGTAAGTGACTGAGCTGGCATTAGAATCCAAGTTTTCAGTTGTTAAGCTGTGGACCCTTCTCAGTGTATGGTTTACTGATCTCTAGATCTCAATCTTTCTTTGTTTTCAAAGAAAATCTGACATCGCTGTTTTCTGATTAACAGTAGAGATTTTAGTATTCCATATACCTATATCTTTTTGTATTTAGAAGAAACAGATTTTCTAAAATTAAATTTTCTAGGAATTTAAATAAAAATATGGTAATTATGATATGAAAAATATAAATATTACCAAAACCAACTAATTCCTCTTGAGGAAAGCTACTTTGATACCAAATGAGATAATGGTATTTAATAATTATTGGGCATTTTGAAAGAAGATTACTATTCTCTACAAATAAAATTATCTTCTATCAAGCCATTAAACTTTACCATTTCAGGGCCAATATGACCCAAAGAGAGCAAACTTCATTCATCCAAATATTTGGTTAACCTTAGGAAGTAAGGACTTATTAATGATCTAATAATGTTATTAGTATCAAATTATTTTTAATATTTCTATTAGAGACTTATCACATACTTTCAGAAATTATTAAGGGGGTCTTTAAAAGAATTAATAAATGGTATCATTAAAGCGAGGGCTTATACATTAACATTGAGATATATGTGTAAGCATATAAAATATTTCAAGAAGTTTGTTTTATTTGTTTTACACTTGATACATCATATATGATAAAACTTAAGAAACAGATGTGCGTGCACAAAAGTCATGGTAGAGTATACCTATTAAGGTAGTAAATTTTCCATGAATAATGAGTTTGTTTCATCAAAGTTTAATTTAAAAATCTCACTGTGATTTTGGCAAAGTTAAAATATTGTCTAATAAAATATATTTATCTAAATTTACTGTAATTTTGGAAAGTTAATATATTTATTAATAAATTATGCTATATTTGTTTGAATTTCCTTTTGGTAAAGGTTCTCTTTTACTTTTTGTATTTGCAGTAGTAGGAGTTGAACACAGGGACATTCTATCTCTGAGTTACACCCTCAGCCCTTTTTTAATTTTTTATTTTTGAAACAGGGTCTTGCTAAGTTGCTGAGGCTCTCAGTAAATTGTTGAGACTGGACTCAAAACTACCATCCTCCTATCTCAGCCTCCAAAGTACTAGGATTACTGGTATGCACCCCCAGTCTTGGCTGGGAAACACTCTTTTAAAGTGTATGAACTTTACCTCTATGCAATTCCAAACATTTGGTATAAAATAATTTACTTAAGAAAAGTCATCTTTGAAAAATTTGTGAAGATCTCCAATAATTCATTAATTTAGAGCCATTTTTTTAAACACATGATTAAATAAAATGTGTTAAACTAAGGTCATGGAAGTAAGCTCACTACCAGAACCTGTGGGTGATGAGTGAGAATTTTTTTTTTTTTTTAATATTGCCCGGGTTCTTTTTAAATATTATAAAACAAAGACTTATTTTCTTTTTTACTGTCAATGTTTGATAAAATTAAGTCTTTACAAATACAAATCACTGAGAACATGAACACATTCAACACTAATATTAAGTCAAGAAATAAATGACACAGTTATGATGAGAGGTGAAAGATTTGTTTTTATAAGTTTAAATCCTTAAGAGTAGAATAACAAATATAAATATAAATATTAATAAGAATCATGCCTGCTTATGTTATGTTTGAATTTAGCAATAAACACAAAAAACTTGTTTACTTCAGTAAATTCAACAGTGTCTACCATTAATTCCCAGTCATTCACTTACATTAGCCACAGCAAAATGCTGATGTCCAATATAGTATATGATAGATGAAAATATTCGACATATGTTTATATTTATAACTAGACATTTTTAAAAGAAGCAAAAATAAAATAACCAACTGCCAATTATGATATGCTAAGGCACTTGTAATTAAAATGTTATGATACTTTGAGAAAATTTCCCTTGACTTTTGTCAGGCAAACCATCTTTAAGACAACTTATGATAATTTTAAAAATTATTCTCTAATTTGCTTCCTTAATTTTCATCTAAAGCATCAAAATACAGATAGAAAGTTATATTTCCATCACTCCTAATCAATCATGTTAACATTATAACATGAATACTGAATTAAAAGCTATTTACCTGCATGGAAATCTATTCCCACAGCAAATGAAGCCCCTGATATCGGCATCAGAGCATCCATTTTGTCACTTGGCTCGAGAGGTATTCCCCTGATTCCTTCATGAACAGAATACATGAGAAATGATTCTATACCTATTAGGGAGAAAACAAGTTGGAAATAAGTATTTACAAATGAAGTTCATTAGCATTATATTTAAAATATTTATTTACATTAATAAAGATATTTCTTAGCTTTCTAAAAATTTTTTTTGATTGTACATTACCCTTCCTGACTAGTTGAAAGTCAAGGAATTCATGGTTCTTCTCTTGGGTGTAGATCACAATCTCCTAGAGGCTTTGTTAAAACAGATTCCTAGGAGGCATCCCAGGGACCCAATTCTAAGAATTATCACAACTGTGAAATTCTTAGAATTTCACAGTTGGTGATAATACCACTGATGTAGAAATATCAATACTGTAAGCACTGACACAGATAATTCGTAGAAGATCTGCCTAAAAATCAATACAGTTCTCTCTTCTCTAAAACCCAAGCATCTTTGTTTATATATGATAATAAACTTTGATTTTAGATGGCTGTGAGATATCTTGCTCATCCAGTATTAAAAGGATCTCCTAAAGTAAGCATATAAAATGTGAACTTACCAGAAGTCTACATGTTAATGCTTATGAAGAAAAAAACGATACTCCCAAGATTTCAGATACATTAAAACTGTACATAACATTGTTCTAATAACAAGTTATTTTTTTTTTATAAAATTAACTGACTTTGGTTGCTTAAAATCTACATGACATAAGATGGAAGAAGTAAATGTACCACAGCTAAGGTTTTTCATGGACTTATACCTTGACATGACATGCGGTTCTTTTGGAGATAATACCCCACTGTACACATGCAAGTCCTTGTAGTTTCAGAGGTTGGTAAACAAAGCTGAGAACATCCACCATTATTCAGGTGGCAGGAGTTGCTACCTGCATAAAAGGAAAACAAAACAAGTTTAAAAATAAAGAAAAATTATTTTTTCGGTATCAATAATGTAAACAAATTGTTAAGCTATTAATTTCTGAATGTAGCTGTTTCATGTTGGTACCACATTTTATTATCTCAAATAATTTGAGGTACCAAATTTCAATTGAATTCTGCCTTTCAAAAAGAAGTATACAGATATATATGAAAAAAATTCATAGCTACAGAAAAGTAAAAGGAAATTGATTTGTCATGAATACCATCATAGATCTTTTAAACATTTTAAGGTAATAGGAATCAAGAAATGTTCTTTTTTGACTTTTGAATTAAATTCATCTCCATAGTTATTTCTTTTGCAAGAATTTTATCTATGTCAGGAAATAGATATTAAATTATACCAATAATTGAACTCAAATATGTTGCTATTAAAAGAAAGAAGGTATGTATGTATGTATGCATTTATTTTTTTTAAAAACCAGAAAATACATATCTCATTCCTAGGAAGATAATTCTCCCAAAGTATAGTTAAAAACAAACCCAAAAGAGTCATCCAATAAATTGGCATATTAATTCTCCTTATTCCTGCATAGTAGCAATGACAAATATTAGTCAGGTAACTATAGATAGGCATTTTGTAAAGATGTTCCTTTGAATTTACTAGGCCCAATGTGCTAATTAAAGCTAGTAGCATTAAGTTAATTAATTTATAATCTTACCCAGCGAGTTCATTAAATATCCCATTTTTACAGCACTTTTATTATTCTAGGACATGCAATGCCATTTACTGCATGCTCAAACTCTGATATGAAGTGCAATAAATCCACCAAGAATTATAAAGCATGATGAAAGCCATATATCAACAGTACTCTATAGGAAATTCAAAATACCAATGCAATTCATTATTTTTCATCTCCTGAATTCGAGACAGTCTTATGGGATTTAATTGTTCAATCAAACCTGTCACGAACTCTGTCATTTTTGAAGTGTGAATACTCTCAACTTGGGAGATTCCTCATCAGGAGATATACCAATTTCCTGCTAATTATTTTGTAGCAAAGGTTCAGCCAATGCTGAACTCTAGCTTAAGTAACCTGAACCTTTCAAATTACATCTTTCTTCTATGTAAACTAATGAAGACTAATTGATTCATTCCCCTTTTTCCCAAGCTGACTTATTAAGATGATATTCCAAATCTTTGATATTTTTAATAATGAGACGCTATGTTTTGAAGTATGCAATAATTCTATATTCACCCTATACATATTTCACTTTATAAAAAGCATGTGGATATATATTAGCATAATTCAAATTTATAGAGATATAGATTTTGATGCATATTTATTTAATTACCACTAAAGACTGAAAGACTAGGAAGAAATTGACAGGTGGTGCTTAACTATGAAGTTTGAAGGAACACCACATGAAGGGGAGAAATGAGGGAACCAAAATGATGAAAAATAGGTCAGGGAAGAGAAGGCATTCTTAAAATTAGGATATGGTGAGGGGCTACATTCTTTTGACAATATAAAAATGTATGGATAAGAATAAAAAGGAATAAGGCATGGGGCACACTCCTATAATCCCAGTAATTGGGAGGCTGAGGCAAGAGGATCTCAGACTGGGGGTAGGTGAGTAGTAATTTAGCAAGACTCTGTTTCAAAATAAAATATAAAAAAAGGCTAGGATAAGTTCAGAGGTAGAACACCCAGAGTTCAATTCCCAGTACCACACAAAAAGTAAATGAATAAATATAAAGGAGTATCTGGAACTTTATAATTTTAATATAATTGCAATAACAGAAATGTATGATAAATAATAAAAAATGAATGGTTAATAAAATTTATGTAAATTTATAATTTATATTTATTTGATTTTATATTCATTTTAGCAACAAAATTGGTATGTTAATAATTTATAATATATTAGTATTTTATATAACATTGCATAATAATATATTAATATTTATACAAAAATATTAATAAAATTTATGCATCTAAAATTATGTTGCATACCAATAATACACATTTCACACACATAGTCCCTGTGGAGATATCAATAGTGAGGTAGAGAAAAATAAAAAATAAAAATGAACTTACTACTTACTAATTATTTACAATAATTATCTTTTCCTATATAGGTAGAAATAGAAAAATATAATGGTGATTTTTAAAGTAATAATTCATATAGTGATTATCTATCAAGTTAGGTATACTACCTTGAATTAATATTTTATAATGATACTGATGTCCAAACCTCATGTCCCAAATGAGTAGTGAAGCTAGACAGTCCATTTGACTAACAAGAAATCTCAACTCTCCAGTGATCTGTGTCAAAAATGATAAATGAAGCAGCTAATTGTACTTTAAAATCCAAAGAGGTGGTAATGTTAACACCTTAAAGAGTCCTAAATTGCTCATACTTCATCCTAATGAAGCTTTTAAGCTACCTGTAGTGATTCTGTTAATGGCATTGTCTTTAAAACAGATGCTTTTTCAGCATATTCTTCCAGTAGCAATGCTGTTTTCACTGCATCATCTTAAACTTAGTCATATTATATCACTGATTTCTAGGTGCTAGAGGCCTTGGCAGTTGGATATGTCCACAGTGCATAGAACACTCTACTGTTACTACTGGATCAAATTTTTAAAATAAGGGAAATCTTGTTAACAAGTGTATAGTGATCCAAGGATAATATACTAAATATTTTCTCCCAGAAACTTTATTACAATTGTATACAGATTTTTGGCGGGGGGCAGGGAGTGAGGAGGTATACTAGGGATTAAGCTCAGAGGCAAGCTACCTCTGTACACCCTCAGCCCTTTTTTTTTTTGCGGTACTGGGGATTGAACTCAGGGGTATTCTACCTCCGAGCTATACCCCCAGTCCTATTTTGTATTCTTTATTTTGAAACCGAGTCTCACTAAGTTGCGGAGTGCCTCACTAGGTAGCTGAACCCGGATCCTCCGGTCTCAGCCTCCCGAATGCTGGGATTACAAGCGTGCGCCACCATGCCCGGCTAGCCCTTTTTTATTTCTTGTTTTTGAAATGGTCTCACCAGGTTGCCGAGAGTCTACCTGCATTGTGAAGGCTATCCTCAAACCTGTGATCCTACTGTCTCATTCCCCCAACTATTGGGATTACAGATGTGCCCCACCATGCCCAGCAGATCCAGAAAATATTGATATGTTAATTTAGTCTCAATGAAAACATGTGCTTGTTCACATTATTAAAAAGTGATATATATTTATTTTTAGATGTCCTGTTTGGAATTGGAAATTCATTCTTACTCATATTCATTCTCTCTCTCACCTTTTCCTTCTAGCCCCCCACTTCCTCTCCTTTGTATTTTGTATTTTCTAATCTTTTGTTTTCAGATAGTCTCCTACATATACACTGTGCATACTATGCACTCAGATTTACAATAATACTGAATGTTTTTATTACATTTGACAGATAATATTCTTAAAAGCCATGAAAATGCTGGTACATTTTATTTATTGACTACTATTATTTTATTACCAATTATATGATCTTTCCATATTACTGGAATATAAGCAAATTATTTATTTATATATTTTGTTTTGTTTGTACATTGAATATTTGTTTCTTTTCTTATGTATATATTTTGTGTTGAAGACAGAATCCAGGGCCTCACACATGGTAAGCAATCACTCTACCACTGAATTATACTCCCAGCTAAAATTATTTACTTTGATACAAAAAATGTTCCATTACTGAATCTCCAGTAAAAATATACCTGTTCATTATTATAGACAATGATTTATTTAGAGAATGAATACAGATTTGTGCATATGAGTTAGGGAGCAGATGTCTTCTCAACATTAAAAGAACCCAGTAATCATTCCAGAATGAATATTAAGGCAATTGTTTTATTTTATATTTTCTGTTTGTTTGTTCATTTGTTTCATGAAAAAGATATATGCTTCCCTATGACCCCAGCATGTAAGGATCCCAGACCAAAATTTGCCTGGTGGTCTGTACAGGGGAGGCAAGCAGGATTTGGCTGCATTTTATTTCCTGTTTGTGCAGGAAAGTTCTCAGTTTCACCAATAAATCCTTCCTGTTTGATGGTTGTCACCTGTCTTGGATATCATGATACCTGCGGATCTTAGTTCTTCTGTCTACACTTTCCTGCTTTTGACTACGTGCCTACAATCCTTCAGATGAAATCTCTTTCTTAGTGTCCAAAATTTTCTTGAAAATTTTTCCTAAGAAGAAGAGAGTATGAAGCTAATGATCTTCAAGACAGAGACTAAACTATGGAAGTAGAATACAGAAAAAAAAAATTAAGGAAGAGAATTCTACTAATGTCATGGATCATGAAGCAAAAACTAAGAAAGGACTAGCAGGCGGAGAGCTGTACTGGCTGTCATCTCTAATCCAATTGCCATTTGGGCAGTGTGACAAGTCCACCTATGTAAACCATCTGTTAGTTCTCTCACTCCATTTCACTGTACACCATTTGGACAAGCAAAAACAAAAACGCAGAATGCTTGCAGCCAAACAATCTAGTGCTTTTGGATATGAAATTCTTATATCCACACAGTTCACTTGAAGTTTCATAGTCCATTCAGTTTCTGGGTTAAATTATACATTGTATGTATTTTGTTGGAATATTTTTCTTAGTCCTATGTTTTCTAGTCAAGAACTAGACAAAACATATTTGAAGACCTAATAAATTAAGATTCCTAAAAATAGGTTTACTAATGTTTCAAAAGCTCACAATGCACTTCATGTGAAAAATATTTCTCCTATAGTATTAAGCAACATTTTTCCTGTGTCCTTTTTTTAAAAATTTATTTATTTATTTTTGTTAGAAACAAGAACTGGAACCTCCTATTGAACTGAACAAATGGCATGGAAAAAGAGATCATGACATACTCAAAATGTGGCATGCATCCACTCGGGTGACCTACCTTGCTGCGCTTCTTTATCATACACTTTCATGTGGACAACACCAGAAGTCTTGTTTCGGAGGATGGTGGGGTTTCTTCCATCTCTTTTGCTGCAGGTTCCCAGCTGAGCTAAGTTTTGGTCTGCCCACCACAATTTCTTATCTACAAAAAAGAAAGTATATTTTAAGGAGAATATAGTTGTCTCATTAAACAACATAAAAAGCTATTAAGATATAATACTTTCTGATTTCGTTTGTTATATTTTCTATTTCAAAGAAAATTACAAAAATCATTCTTACTTTTAAAAATTCATATCATAATGATATTTTATTTTTCAAAATTTTTTCCTTTTTCCCCAATTAGAGAATCTTTAAATTTCATTTCTCCCAGCTGAGTGTGGTGGCACACGCCTGTAATCCCAGTATTTGGGAGGCTGAAACAGGAGGATCACAGGTTCAAGGACAGTCTCATCAAGTAGTGAGACTCATTCATTGACCTAATGAAACCTGTTTCAAAATAAAAATTAAATTGGGCTGGAGGTGTAGTTTAAAGGTAGAATATTCCTGGGTTAAAAAAAATGTATTTCTCCCCCAAAACATTAAACAATAATAATACAGGAATACTATATACTATGTACTAATACATATTATAAAGCTATAAATAAAAGCATATTTCAAACAAATATGGAATATAATTTTTATTTTTATATTTCAACATGATAATAGTTCTGTGCCATATTTGAAAATATGTGGTAAATTCCAACAAAATATCTAAAGAACAATTACAAAAATTATACTATCCTCCAACTTTCTGTTTGTTAAAAGTATAAGCAGGGCATGCTGGTGCACATCTGTAATCTCAGTACTTGGGGAGCTGGGACAGGAAGATGTCAGGTTGGGGGTAGAATAGCTTGGAGGTAGAATGCACCTACATTTAGCCCCCAGTAACACACACTCGCAAAAAGTGTCTAAATTTTTTAATATTTGTACTTTCCATTACTAGACTCTTCACATTTGTAGTATCCTCTTTTATTTCTTGCACATTTTATACCCCTTTCTCCGAAATTTTATTATAGTGATAGGGAGATAATATAACAACCACAATTTAATTCTAGAGCAAAACAAAAATTTATGAAAAATAAAAAGCATGTTCTAAATGTAATTAATGAATTATTAAAGTAAAGAAAGATAATCCAATTACCCTAAATGTTATTGCTTTTTTAAAATGACTAAGCAGTTAAAATAATACACCAAGAAAAAGCAAATGTAATCTCAACATATAATCCTAATGTAATCTATAATTATAATAAGTACTTTTAATTTGTCTTCAGTTTTTAAAAATCAGCCTTTATACAAAACACAAAGAGCTTACTATGTTTATAGTACAGGACATAAATATTAATTTTGTAACTCAAAGCTAAAATGTAATTGATGAAAGTTTTTAAATATAAGCAAGAAGAAAATGGTTTAAGAAAGAATATTCTCACCATAAAAATGGCAATCAAAAGATGATTTATAATACTAGTAATACATATATAATTAATATATATTAAGTATAATATAGGTAGTTAGAAAATAACTAATAAAAGAACCAAAATAATGTAAGTAGAAAACAAGGAAGAAGTAGAAAAATAGAAATGTATTCAAATTTTATCTTTCATTGTGGAAATTAATTAATGATGTCTAAACTTGACAAATAAATAGCATCTATACTATTTAATAGAACCTCAGATGAACTCATAACACACAGCTATGAAAATGCAACTCTGCCAGGTGTGGTGATGCATGCCTGAAATTCCAGTACTTAGGAGGCTGAGACAGGAAGATATAAGCTTCCAAGAGAGTCTCATCAAGTAGTGAGCAACTTAGTGAGCCCTTGTTTCAAAAATTATTCTAAGTTGTCATAGTCTTTTAAAAAACATGTCTTTATTCATTCTTTAATCTTAAGATTCCTAAAAACCTTTTAGTAATGTACTGGTTCAAATTAAAAATTATCTCTCTTATTTTTATTTTATTTTTTCTGTGTGTGTGTGGTAATGGTGGTTGAATCCAGGCACACTCTACCTCAAGCTATACCCCAGCACTATTTTATTTATTTTTGAAGTAGAGTTTCACTAAGTTGTAGAGAGTCTCTCTAAATTGCTGAGGCTGACTGTGAGCCTGTGATCCTCCTATCTCAGCCTTGCAAGTATTGGGATTACAGGTGTGCACCACCACACTCACCTAAAAATTCTCTATAATTTTTTAAGTCCTACATAAACTGAATTGATCTATGTATTGTGACTTCCTTCTGATTCTCCAGTCTTCCAAAATTGACTCATTTATTTATTCATCTAATACTGGGTATGTCTATAATTTGGATATTTTTTGTGTATGTTGAAATGTAATCTCCATTGTGAGGTATTAAGAATGGAAACTCAATCCAACTACAATGTATAGAGGTAGAGCATTTGGGAGATGATTAGGATTAGAAAAGGTGCTCAAGGTGGAACCCCCATGATTGAATGCTGGTAGCTTTATAAAAAAGAGAGAGACATATACATGTTTTCTTTATCTCCTAATGATGTAGAAGAAACACAACAAATCTGTAGAAAGAAGACAAAAGAGAGAACAAGGAAAATGAAACTTTAATATACAAGCCTGTGACAAGGCCTGTTACACCCAAAAACTTCTGAGGAATTTACCAGTGACCCTGAGCACTGTTGAGCATCTTTAAGGAAGCATCTGTTTATCAGACAACAGAGGTCAAACAAAAGAGGAATCTCCTTGGGCACTACTCCAGAGAGCGATCTCCTCAGACCTTGTTGGCTGTGATGATCACACACCCCCTCTGATTGCCAGACTGATATCATGCTCACATACCTCTTCCTGCCCATTTTCCATGAAAGTCCCCTGTAAATGAGCCCTCTGTTCCCGAAGGGGCTTCTCTCACTTTTAGAGTGGCTTGCATTCTCCCTGGTATGTGTATTACCTACTTTCCTAAATAAATTTGTGTGTATGTCTCTGACTGGCACATCCTGAAATTCTTTTCCATCACATAAACCAAGGACCCTGCCAATCTCAAGTTGAGGAATCAACTCTTCTCTTTGAGAATACCACAATGTACCCTTTACCCCTGGGGACTTGGGAACAAGGAAACCTCATCAAATGTGGCCCCTGGCCATTGTGAGCCCCCACAACCTCTTTTCATTAAAATGTGTTTAAGGTATCATGCTACTTGCAATATAAAGTGGACTAACATAGGTATCTATTATGTGTAAAGTGCTATTAGAGATGATGGGGAAAGAACAGACGACAAGACAGATAGCTGCCTTTGTAGGTAGACCTTGTGTTCTAGAAAAAGAAACAAAGATGAAATAAGTAAAAACACAGAAAAAAAGAATAAATGAAGCTGTCTGTTATTAATGGTATGAAAGAAATACACAGTTCCATTATTTATGTGTTTCCACACCTTTATCTGTGCATAACTGTACTATATTCACCATGCAATGCACAAATGTAATTTCACCTTCAGTGAAGTATTTTCCACTTAGCATTGGCACTCCTCCTCACCAATGCTAAGATGCTAAGGTCTCTACAGACAGAATCATTTGGTATCACATAATTAGTACTTTTTCTCTTGGTTTCACTTGTACTAATTTTGACTCCTTATCCAAAGATGAAAGCTTCTGAGGACAAGAATCTTGCCTTGCACTTCTCATAGTATTCTTCATAGTGCTTTGCATTCTTTTGAACTGAACATGATGTACATATTCCCTAAATACCTGTGAGATGATTGGGGAAATAAAAATTCCTAAAAATATCTCCCATTGCATTTCAGAGCTTAGAAAATATTTAAATAAGCCCATCTTGTGTAACCTCTGTGGATAATCTCTTTTAAATACCTCTTTTTAAAATATATTCTTTTAAAAGATCCCTTCTAACATAAAGAACTTTGATTTTTACTGGGATTTTTACTTGGAGTTACATTAGTTTGTCTGAACTTATTTTTTTTTTTTTGCCCCATGCTATGATTGACATAAATATATTGGAAATTGCATAAATTCTCAAAATTTCAAAACTGCTTATGTCATGTGCAAGTGACTGTGACCCACTCTGCCTCATAGTTACAGGGGTGAACTCCTCCATGCTCCTATGCTGAGGCCTTAACCCCAGCGCTTCACACTATGATGGTATCTGGAGACAGAGTCCTTGAAAGGGTAACTGAGTTCATATGTGGACATTATGGTGGGCCCTGATCTAGTATGACTAGCATCCCTATAAGCAGGGAAATTTTGGACACACAAGAAAGGCCACCTAAAGGCCAAGAACAGCAACCACAAAAGAAACCAGCTCTGCTGCCACTTTAATCTGGAGACTGCTCACCTCCAGAACTGTGGGAAAAAAATCTCTTTCTGTTACATCATCTGGCCTATAGGACTTTGTTATGGCAGCTGTATTAAAGTAATAGACTCCCTAGTAGAGATATTGAAGGATTTATGAAATATGAAAAAACATGGTTTCTATACAGTCTCAAAGTCGTGTGTGTGTGTGTGTGTGTGTGTGAGAGAGAGAGAGAGAGAGAGAGAGAGAGAGAGAGAGAGAGAGAGAGCACATGCATGTGCTAGAGCTTTAGCATGATCATCACTATTATACATAGTAGGATAGATGAAAATATTTAATGAGCATTTCCTAAGTTTCAGACCTTTGCTAGGCTCCGAATATAAGCAAGTAAGATTGCTTCATGAAATCACCATAAATGATATGCGATGTGATGTGTTGATACACCTCCTTTTAAAGATGATCAAATGGAAGAGCAGGTGACCTCAAAAGGTCACACAGAAAGAACCTGGCACTAACCCCCAGCTGATTTTACTTAAAATTGAGCGCCGTTTCCTCTGCCTTCTGTAGTACATAAAACACTCTACCTTATATCTAATAACACTGTATTCTGCAATGCAAACATAATTTGATATAGTTTTATTCCAAATTAAAGAAATTACAATGTATGTTTCAGTTATTATATTCCAGAATGATAAATTATGGAAATTTGATAATGCTTTACTTAAAATATATGATCAAACTTTACAACTTGCTTTGGAAATATTCAGAGTACATATTTTTATTGAACTACATTAGAGTTCTTGAGTACCATGTTAAAATTAGAATTTTTCAGAATCTTACCTTTCACATTTAAAATGGAAAAATGTAAGGTCTAGCTACATTTGAGTTTCAGATAAATGACATTATCTAAATACACATTTTTTAAAATTCAAACTCAACTGTGTGTCCTATATATTATCTAGTGTAACAGTTTGAAAATAGAATGCCCCCAAACTCTAATGGAAATGGGGTGCCAATGTTGAAAGTGGGGTTTGGTTATAATCTCTGCAGTGTATAAATCCACTGTAATCCATTGAAATGGATTTATCTAGTTGGTGACCTGGGCCTGCAGCATGTGGCTGGAGAAATTGGGTCCCTGGATGTGCAGCTTGGGGATTATGTATGGATCCTTCTCCCCTGGAGCGCTCTCTTTTGCTTCTCGCCTCCAGGAAGTGACAGCAAAACTCTGTGCTCTCTCTCTCTCCACTTCCTGTTGCCATGCCTTGAGCTCCGCAGTCTTCCAAATCTCCAAGGAAAACCATGAGCAAATAAATATGCCTTCCTCTAAGTTGCATGGTCAGATCTTTTAGATTATAGATGTGAGAATTCTAAGACATTACGCATTTTATTATCTCATAGAGCACCACAGTTTACAGGAATGGAATGACAAATAAATAAATAAATAAATAAACCTAAAAAGGCAAGAAATAGGAGAGAGGGCCAAAGCAATAGAAAATAGTAGTAGTATGAAGTTAGATTATAACTGGTGACTCATTTAACAGCTAAGAACAAATATTAGACCTGCAATAGGTAGAGGTCACATGCAAATTAATTTACACTGTGGAACTTCAAAAATAATCAGAAATTGTGGGCTTTAAGAATCTAAAAATGGGAAGATAGATGTAATTGAAAGAAGGAGGATCATTTTAGTTTAAGAAACAAGAGTCCAGTATATATAACCAAAAGAATGCCGTTCCTCCAGCCTGATCAAAAACCAGCGATTTCTCCCCAAAGGATGACTAAGAACATTGAGACGTTGAGCATGTAGATAAAATAATAATCTACATTAGAAGCTCTCATTTTTTTTCTTTTCTTTTCTTTTTTTATGTGTGTGTGTGTGTGTGTGTGTGTGTGTGTGTGTGTGTGATTGAATCTAGGAGCATTCTAACTTTGAGCTACACTCCCAGCCCTTTTTTTTTTCAAATTTTAAAACAGGATTTAGCTAAGTTGCTGAGGATTTCGTTAAATTGCCAACACTGACCTCAAATCTACTATCCCCTATTTCAGCCTCTCAAGTATTGGGATTATAGGTATGTGCCACCACACATGGCTGAGCCTGTAAAATTTGAACATGAATTGTTATCACTCAGAAGGCTTGCTAAAATACAGATTGCTAGTTGCCATCCCAGAGATGATGACTCAGTAGGTCAAGGGTAGAATCTGAGTGTTTGAATTTATGATGAGTTCCCAAGTCATCCTGCTGATTCAATGTGTCTTCATCCAAGACAAATACTGGAATCACCTGGAGGACCTTTAAAAACATGTCTGAGTTCTGCCCCCAGAGATTTTCACTGACATTTTTTAGCCTACAGCGTAACTATCAGTATTTTTCAAATATCCTGTTACTCTGGTGCACAGATACGGTTAAGAATCAAGACCTAAGGGTTAAATCATAAGACTTTAGTTCCTAATCCTTGTTTTTTGAGAGGGCAGCATCCAGTCTTATATCTCCCATATGAGATACTAACAAATTTCTCATTTGGGAAAAAATGTCCAGCCCAAAGCTTAAAGAAAGACATAATTAAGGGATTCCTCTTTCATATTGGTTGTTGTTGTGATTAGTTTATGGTTACATAACCCCTGCCTACTTGAAATCACAATTTCCAATTATCATTATAAAGATGAAGAGACAGAAGAGAAACACTAGATAATTGAAGAATGACTACTGTATCAGTTAGCTTTCCATTACTCTAGTTATATACCTGAAAAGGCTAATTTTATAAAGAAAAAGACTTATTTTCTATTTTTATTTATGTGTATGTATATGTGTGTATGGCACTAGAGATTGAATTCCAGGGATTTTCTACCTCCAAGTTACTCCTGCAGCCCTTTTTATTTATTTATTTATTTATTTATTTATTTATTTATTTATTCTGAAAAAGGGTTTCATTAGGTTACTGAGAGTCTTGCATATTATGAGGCTGTCCTCAAACCCATGATCTTCTGTCTCAACCTCTCAAATATTAAGATTACAGGGGTGTGACACCATGGCTGACCCAAGAGGCTTATTTAGCTCACAATTCTGCAAGTTCAAAATTCAAATGGCATAGTGCAAGCTTTATGACAAAGGTCATCCCCAGGCTGTATCATGTATTACAGATAGCTATGACAGGAACACAGGCTAGACCATGAGGATTATCTTTTGCCAGGGAACCAAAGGAGAAGGAGGCACCAGGCTTGTTTATTTTATAGCAGTACTCTCATGATTACTTGAGGGTCACAGAAGAAATGCATTTTGAGGGCAGGTTCCCCAGTGATCCAAGCATCTCCCATAGGTCCCACTTTTTTAAGGTCTCAGAGCACTTCCCAGTATGATTACCCTAGGTACCAAACTTCTAATCATGTGAACTTTTGGGGGACACTCAAACTGTGTAATAAATATAGTCACTACACTATGACCAAGAGACCAAGTGAGACAAATTAACAGGTAAGAAAAAAAAATTCTCAGAGTAAATAGAAGTAGCAGCAAAAATAGAACAAAATAAAAACAAGTCAGTATCCTTAGAGAGAGACTAGAAATTATATGCTTGACACAACAGTAGGAGGAAAAAAGAGTCAAGAAAAACAAAATTTGAAGCTGGGAGCTGTGGTGCACACCATTAATCTTAGAAATTGGGAGGCTGAGACAGGAGAATTGTAGGTTCCAGGCCAGCCTCAGCAACTTAGCAAGACCTTTAGCAATTTAGTGAGACCCTGTTTCAAAAACAAAATTAAACAAAAAGGGCTGGGAGTATAGTAGGTTAGAAGTAAAATGCTTCTAGGTTCAATCCCCAGTAACTATATATATATATGTGTGTGTATGTGTGTGTGTGTGTGTGTGTGTGTGTGTGTGTGTGTGTGTATGTATATATATATGTGTGTGTGTATATATATGTATATATGTGTATATATATGTGTATATGGAATTACATACTCAACAACTCAAATGAAGACATTTCCAGACAACATTGCCTTTTGCAATTCATCAACAGCATTTTTCAGAAAGCTGGTAGAAGCTTTTCTTTACTAAAACAATAGAATATAGTGGGAAGGAGTGTATGGTATATAGGATGCAAAGGACAGCCCTCCAACACGGTGGTGAATAGCAGCCAATTTAGAGAGCAAGGTTCCCATACTGAAGCAGAAAACCAGAGAACTTCACAAAAAGGGCATGCTGAGAAGAGGACTGAAGAGAGCTGCAGCTTCAGTCCCTACACTATCAAGTCAAACGACATCAATAACTTTTAAAAATTAGCCAGCCATATTGGTGCACAACTATAATCCCAATACTTGGGAGGCTGAGAAGTAGAATTGCAGGTTCGAGGCCAGCCTCTGCAATGTAATGAGACCCTGTTTCAAAATAAAAATAAGGCTTGGTGGGGGATGGGCAGCTTGGCAGTAGATGCCCCTTGGTTCAATCTCCAGTACCAAAAAATAAATACATAAATATAAGTACATACATATATACATATATAAAAATTGTATGACAAAAACTATCAAAAAATTAGCCAAAATACTTGAGATTGTGTCAAAAGCCTGGGGTTAAGGAATGTAGTAGGAAATCTCTTTATTTTATGCATAAATATTCTTCCCTTAATCTTCATTCCATGTACCTAACTATATAGTATGTATTTCTACTTGAATATAACAAAGCTATCTCCACATCACCAAAATAAAATTCATTTGATTTTTTTTTTCCAATTATGCTTCTTTCTCAGTAGACTTTCACACTCAGCCATCAGGAATGAACATCAGCATTCTTCTCCCCTTATCCCACCTTCACTGCCTGTCCTGGTCCAGGTGGAAACTGAGCCTGCCCACTGAATTAGTCACCCTATTTATCTTAGGAACACTTTACTTCCTCACCTTCTCCAGCACACAGTCTCATCACTTCCCAGGCCCCTGACTGCCACTGCTCAAGAGACACTAGAGTGATATTTCTCAAATAAAAATCAGAGCATGCCACTCTGTCTCCAAAGGCTTCTCAGTGCCAAACCCCTTAGCATGGCACAGAGGCCAACCATGATATGATGCCTGCCTAATTTTCTGTCACTGGGTTTGCTACTGTCCCCCATGGTCTATATTCCAGGAACACTGAATTGTAGCCAACTTGCAATTTTCTGGGGATAGATTAACCATGATATGGAAAAAATAACCAAGAGGTAGCTTATTTTAAAGAAAAATAATGAAAACTGTTGTGAACTAGAGAGATAATCAAATATCAGAATAAGTGTATTATTTATAATTATGTAGGAGCCATTACATTTTTACATGATACCTTCTGCAAGTCAGGAACGCCCCTCCACCTGGACAAGCTGGGGTGGATGTGTCTGCATGCAGCAGCCTGTTAGCCTGTGAGCTGTGCCTCTGTGCGGGAACAGATCTCTGCAGTTTGTCTGAAGCTCTCTGCAAAATTATTTCTTGTGGCATCAGAGGGACTAGGTTTCCTACTCTTTCCCCCAAAGTATTTTTTTTCCCTCAAACAGATAATTTGGAGAAAGATGGAGAAGGTGGTACAGAAAGCATTGCAGAACAAAGCCCAGAATTTGTTTTGAAGAATCTGTGACCTTGAAGTGAGAGCTGTGACCCCAAACTCTTTCCCTTCCTTGTTCTACTGAGAGACTAGCCTCACTGAGAGTTGAGGGACATCCTTGGGTTACAGGGAGAAAGACTTGAAAATGGCAGGTAATTTAATTTTCAAGTTGATGGCTTGATGGTGTTGCCAGTGAACTAGTATTTGTGTGTGTGGTGATGGAGGTAAAGATGATAGTGAGAAGAGGAGTTAGCTGACACAAAGAAAGCAGCTCTGACTGGCCACTCTTTGCAGTATTTAGAAAATACAAGGTAGAGTCTAACCCATGTAAACTGAGGTTCCCTAAAATTCTCATAAGAAAAAAGGAAGAGGAAGAGGAAGGAGACAGGGAAATGGAAGGAAGATATACTTAGGTCAGATAATAAACTATATAGAACTTTTTCATTAAACATATTTGTTTTAAGTGTGTGTGTGTGTGTGTGTGTGTGTGTGTTACTAGGGATTGAACTCAGAGGCATTCTACCTCCAAGCTATACTTCCAGCCCTTATTTTATTTGTTTCAATTTTAAAATAGGGTCTCCCTAAGTTGTTGAGAGTCTTGCTAAGCTGCTGAGGTTAGCCTCAAACCTGCAATTCTCTTGTCTCAGTTACCCATGTACAGGCATAAGCCATCATATCTGGCTTTTTTTAAATACATCTGTATTAAATACCCATCTTTTGTCACATTTGCATCTGAACTATTTTCCTGTGCTCTCTTCCCATTTCTCAGGTAATAGGTTAATACAGAATTGGCAGTATTTATATTTTCCAAAATTATAATTTCCAAACCTATCTGCTATGCTGTGGATATAGTTTGAGTGTGTTTTGAGTATGTTTTTTTTAATTTTTTTTTTTATTATTCGTACATTGTAAGTAGACATCTTTGTTAGGTACAAATTGATAACGACATATGTGCCCACATTTCTCATTTGACCCCTTCCCCCAATTGCCAACCCACTCCCTTGCCCACCCTCCCTCTCGAGTTCAATTTAGTGAGTAACCTTGATGTACATTAGGGTGTCCCCGCCCCCCCCATTAATCCCTTTTGGTTAAATCAACTTCTTTGCTAATCGAGGGTCTCTTCTTTTCCATCTGAAGACCCTCTTATGCCCCATCTTCTCCCTAGCATCCACATATTAGGGAGAACATGTGCTTCCTTACTCTTTGTGACTGGCTAATCTCACTTAACATAATGTTTTCCAGTTGCATTCATTTCCCTGCAAATAACATGATTTTGTTCTTCTTTATGACTGAGTAAAATTCCATTGTGTACATATCCCATAGTTTTGTAATTCATTCATCTGTTGATGGACATCTTGTCTGCTTCCATAGTTTGGCTATTGTGAATTGTGCAGCTATAAACATAGATACACATGCGTTGGTCTGATAGTTTGGTTTCCATTCTTTTGGGTAGATACCCAGAAGTGATATTGCTGGATCATATAGTAGGCTCATTCCCATTTGTCTGAGGATCCTCCATACTCTTTTCCAAAGTGGTTGCACTAGTTTGCAGTCCCACCAACAATGTATTAGAGTTCCCACTTCTCCACATCCTAGCTAGCAGTTGTTGTTGCTCGTGTTTTTGATGATTGCCATTCTGATTGGGGTTAGTTGAAATCTCAAGGTGGTTTTGATTTGCATCTCTTTGATTGCTAATGATGTGGAACATTTCCTCATACATTTATTGGCCATTTGTATTTCTTCTTTTGTGAAGTGTCTATTTAGATCCTTTGCCCATTTTTTAATTGGTTTATTTGTTTTCTTGGTTGTGATTTTCTTGAGTTCTTTGTTTATCCTAGATATTAGACCTCTATCTGTAGAGTAACTAACTGGCAAAAATCTTCTCCCACTCTGTAGGCTCTCTGTTGAGGTTCTTGACAGTTTCCTTTGCTGCACAGACGCTCCTCAGTTTAATGCAATCCCATGTATTGATCTTCCTTTGAGTTTCTTGTGCTTTGGAGGTCTTGTTGAGAAAGTTTTTACCTGTGCCTATGTGTTGAAGTGTTGGTTCTATGCCCTCTTCAAGTAGCTGCAAGGTCTCCGACCTAACTTCCAGGTCTTTGATCCACCTTGAGTTGACTCTTGTGCAGGGTGAGAAAGTGGGGTTTATTTCCATTTTCCTGCATATGGTTAACCAGTTTTGCCAACACCATTTGTTAAAGAGGCTATCTTTTTTCCAGTGGCTCCTTTGTCAAAAATCAGTTGACTGTAAACCTGTGGATCTGTTTCTGAGTCTTCTATTCTGCTCCATTGGTCTATGTGTCTGTTTTTGTGCCAATACCATGCTGTTTTTATTACTGTGGCTTTGTAGTAGAGTTTGAAATCAGGTATTGTGATACCTCTTGCATGGTTCTTGTTGCTAAGAACTACTTTGGCTATCCTGGGCTTTTTGTTTTTCCAGATGAATTTAAGGACTTATTTTTCTATGTCTGTGAGGAGTGCCCTTGGTAATTTCATGGGTATTGCATTGAATCTGTAAATCAGTTTTGGGAGGATGACCATTTTGATGATATTTATTCTGCCTATCCAAGAGCATGGTATGTCCTTCCATCTTCTAAGGTCTTCATCGATTTCTTTCTTCAACTTTTTATAGTTTTCCTTATAGAGGTCTTTTACCTCTTTGGTTAGGTTTATCCGTAAGTATTTTATTTTTCAGGGTGCTATTGTGAGTGGAATTGTTTTCTGGATTTCTTTTTCAGTGGATTTATGGTTGGCATACAGAAAAGCTTCTGATTTTTTAAGATTAATTTTGTATCCAGACACTTTGCTGAATTTGTTGATCAGTTCTATAAGTTTTTTGGTTGAGTTTGTTGGGTATTCTAAGTATAATATCATGTCATCTGCAAAAAGGGATAGTTTTAGTTCTTCTTTCCCTAATTTTACCCCTTTGATTTCCTTCTCTTGCCTTATTGCTCTGGCTAGAGTCTCAAGTACTATATTGAACAGAAGAGGTGATAATGGACATCCTTGCCTTGTACCTTTTTTTAGTGGGAACTCTTGCAGTTTCTCTCCATTTAATATGATACTGGCTTTGGACCTACTGTATATTGCCTTTATGATGTTGAGGTACATTCCTTCTATTCCAATTCTCTGAAGTGCTTTTAGCATGAATGGGTGTTGGATCATGTCAAATGCTTTTTCAGCATCAATTGAGATGATCATGTGGTTTTTTGTCTTTATGTTTGTTTATGTGGTGAATTACATGGATTGTTTTTCGTATGTTGAACCAGCCTTGCATCCCTGAGATGAACCCGACTTGGTCATGGTGTATAATTTTCTTGATGTGGTTTTGAATGCGCATTGCTAATATCTTGTTTAGCAGCTTTGCATCTAAGTTCATCAATGATCTAGGCCTATAGTTTTCTTCTCTTGATCTGTCTTTATTTGGCTTTGGTATTAAAGTGATGTTGGCTTCATAGAATGTATTTGGGAGGGTCCCGTTTCTATTTCACAGAATAGTTTGAGGAGTATTGGGATTAGCTCTTCTATAAATGTTTTATAAAATTCACTTGGAAAACTTTGAAACTGTATAAATTTAAGTTGACCAGGGTGTTTAGAGGTGGGGCCTTTGGGGTGATTAGGATCAGATATGGTCATCCTGGTGGAGCTCCCAAGATTAAATACTGAGGGCTTTGTAGGACAAGGGAGAGAGACCAAAGGATATATACCCTCCCACATGTCCACTGTCTCTTTCATATCATGCTTTCCACTGACATGACACTCCAGTAACAAGAAGGTTACATCACTATATGTGGCTCTTGACTTTGTACCTCCAGAACAGGAGGCAAACAAACCTCTCAGTTAAAGACAACCCAGTATGTATTTGTATGTTGTTGACAACAGAGATAGGACTAATACAATCCCTGCTCCTTTTCTGTTTGCTTCAATTTTGTATCTTCATTTCAAAACCTTACATTCAGAACACCCACCTCTGATCCCATGCTCTGAAACATGGATAAAGATTCCTAGGCTCAGTTCAAATGGCACCTTAGTATGAAAGCTTTGCCCTAAAGAGGTAGCATGACTCACCTGGTCCTTTTGTTGTTTTGTAGTTGGTATAGAATTGTTTTATAACATTGATTATTTACATGTCTATCCTGGTGTTTACAAGATAGAATTCTTTAGGACAGGAATTATATCCTGCTACCTTAACTCGTTTCCTTCATGCACACACCATCCTAGAGTGGTCATTTTCCAGGATGGTTGAGAGTCATAATAGTAAGAGATAAACCATCTCTTGGAGCTGTACAAACTAGTTTGCTACTTGGCTATGATACTTTCTGGATGATCTTAAGCAAATTACTTAGTCTCACTAATAGGCTCCTCATCTGTAAAACAAGGACACTTCTACCATATTCATATATATTAATTATTTAATAACAACATATGGAAAATAACTGGCAGCTATATTGAATAAACAAATGCTTGAGTCAATAAAAATCTGAAACATTCATATGACTATACTAAGTCTACTACATAAACAATTCAGAGAAAGTTTTACCTCCTATTCATAGGAGTGTGGGTAGAATTATTTTTTGAGACCAATTTGAGAATTTTTTGGTACCACTTTTTTTCTATAAATTCATACCACTTTTCTGTGGCTATTTATATGTTATTGATGTCAACAAGTGGAATTAACTGTCTCCAAAAAATAATCTTAGCTGGGCATAGTGGGCATGCTTGTAATCGCAGTACTTGGGAGGCTGAGACCTTGGGAGGATTCAGTTTCACGGCCAGCCTCAGCTACTTAGTGAGGCTCTCTGCAACTTAGTGAGATGCTGTTTCAAAATAAAGAATAAAAAATAGGACTGGGGGTGTAGCTCGGAGGTAAAATGCCCGTGGGTTCAATCCCCAGTACTGCAAAAGACAAAAACAAAAAACAACAAAATATAATCTAAGACTTCATTTTAACTTTGCATATGCATGGTTTAAGAAAAAGGTTTAAGAGAATCATTTTTCCTCTTATTAAGAAGCTTAATTTTAGCAAGGGCTAAAGAGAATAAAGTTAAGTGACACTGATGCCATCCCCTGTTATGGACTTAATTATGTCCCTCCACTTAATTACCTCTGAGCTATGCCTCCAGCCTTATTTTTTATTTTTAATTTGAACCAGGGTCTCACTAAGCTGCTGAGGGCCTTGCTAAATTGCTGAGGTTGGCCGCAAACCTGCAATCTTTCTGTCTCACCCTCCCAAGTACTAGGATTACAGGTGTGTGCCACCATGTCCAGCTTGCAGAGAGCTCTTTAAAGAGATAATTTAGGTTAAATGAAGTTATTCAGGTAGTTCTTAAATCACGTTATAAGAAAAAAAAAAGATTCTAGAGATAAGATAAGTGTACAAAGAAAGTACTGCATGAGGACACGATGAGAATGCAGCCATGAGCAAGCCAAGAGGTGAGGACAATCGATTGATTGACAGCCTGGTCCAGAACTTCCATCCTCCTCACCCCTGAAAATCAATCTCTATTGTCTAAACCCTCCATTCTGCGGAGCTCTCTTATGGCAGCCCTAAGAGACTGCTACACACCCCCATATCTTATTGAGAACAGGAAAGAACACTGCAGATTTTATTAGAAAGGGACTGAGACATTTTGAATGTCCAATTTGAGAAGTTCAATAGGAAACAGTGAGAGAAAACTCACCCTACATTGAAGGAAATCAGAAACACCCTACATTACTCCTCCAGCCCTCTTCTCCTTCCATGTCCTCTGTTAGGAAACTTGTTGAAGCTGTCAGTGAATCCCACCTGAACTCCAGCAGCAGCCTCCTGAAGTTCTCCCCCTTCTATTGTGTCACACAGTACTGAGTACTCTCTTATTTTTATTTTTTATTTTTGGGAAGCTGAAAGTTGAACCCAGGGGCCTTCTACCTCAGACCTACACCCCAGCCCTGTTTTTTTTTTTTTTTGGCGGTACTGGGGATTGAACTCAGGGGCATTCTACCTCCGAGCTATACCCCCAGCCCCATTTTTTATTCTTTATTTTGAAACCGAGTCTCACTATGTTGCGGAGTGCCTCACTAGGTAGCTGAGGCTGGCCGCGAACCCGGATCCTCCGGTCTCAGCCTCCCGAATGCTGGGATTACAAGCGTGCGCCACCACGCCCGGCTACCCAGCCCTGTTTTATTTATTTATTTTTTTTATTTTGAAATAGGCTCTGGCTAATTTGCTGTGGCTGTCCTCCAACCTGCTATCCTCCTGTCTCAGCCTCCCATGTATTGAGATTAAAAACATGTACCACCACACCTGGCTTGAGCATTCCTTTTAAAACATAAACCTACATCTACAACTCCTCTGTTGAGTCCTTCGCCTGGCTATTAGAATAGGGTACCTGATACCATTCTGCATTCGTCCCTCAGAATCTCTCTCCCTTGGGACTTTGTGTCCTCTAGAATGAAGCTCCTGCCACTCCAGCCACATGATCCACAGCATGCCAAGCACCTGTTAGTTTTAAGGACTTTTACTTTGATATTTTCTCTGCTTTGGAAGGTCTGCCTTAGCTATGTTCACACAGCTAAATCTTTCTTGTCATTCAGGTCTACCTTCAAATAGCATCTTCTTAGGGAAGGCCTAACAAAAGCTACCCTCTATATTTCACACAACTTCACCTTACATTTTCATTTGTATTTGCACATTTATCATCTACATTAACTAAATACAAGCTCCTTGAAGAAAGGGTTTTGAATAATCTTTTACAATTCTGGATTTTTTTATCTCTTTGGGAAGATGTAACAGATATATGGTGATAAATATGATCAATATTCTCTCTCTCTTTTTTTTTTTTTTTTTTTTTTCCGGTACTGGGGCATTCTATCTCCTAGCTACATCCCCCAGTCCTATTTTTTATTCTTTATTTATTTATTCATTTTTGGCGTTACTAGGGATTGAACTCAGGGGCATTATACCTCCGAGCTACACCTCCAGCCCTATTTTTTTATTCTTTATTTTGAAACAGGGTCTCACTAAGTTGCAGAGTGCCTCACTAGATAGCTGAGGCTGGCTGCGAACACGGATCCTCCGGTCTCAGCCTCCCAAATGCTGGGATTACAAGCATGCACTACCACACCCGGCTTGTTTTTTATGTTAGTACTGGTGATAGGACCCAGGGGCATGTATCCACGGTCCTTTTTATTTTTTATTTTGAAAGAGGGTCTTACTAAAACGTTGAGGATCTTGATAAGTTGCTGAGTCTGGCCAAAAACCTGCGGTCTTCCTCTCTCAGCCTCCCAAGTTCTAGGATTACAGTTGTATGTCATCACACCCAGCTAAATGCTCACTATTCTGATGGAAAATATGGTTCTGAAAATAACTTGGGCTAATACTGGACTGACCTCAAATTTATTCACTCTAGTGAAGAGCGCATGCTTAACCAAAAACCTATGTGTGAATGAAAAACAGAGTGCATGAATTGAAAAGCTGACCACTTAGAATTATTATCTACTGGGGCCTGGTCAGCAATTATATGGAGTTGTCTTTTCTTTTCTTTTTTCTTTTTTTCTTTTTGGTACTGAGGATTGAACCCAAGGTCATTCTACGTTTGAGCTATACTCTCAGTCCTTTCTTATTATTAATTTTCAAACTGGATCCCACTGGGTTGCTGAGGCTGACCTCAAATCTGTGATCCTCCTGTTTCAGTCTCCCAAGTACTAGAATTACAGGTGTGCACCACTGCATTTGGCTCTTTTTTGTTGTTTTGTTTGATATCTTTAAATATATTTGATACTGGAGAAAAGAACTTCTTTACTTTCAATAAAATACATGTGATATTGGAGAAAAGAACTTCTTTACTTTCAATGAAAAAAATGATTATCCACTTGTAGAAAAATGGAATTAAATCCCTACCTATCACTCTATAAAGCATCAACTCAGAATGAATCAGTCTTAGAAATTAGACTAGAGACTTTAAAATCACTAGAGGAGGGCATAGGTTCAATTCTCTAACATATAAGGCACAGGTAGAAACTTCCTCAATAAGACCCCTAAAACTCAGGAAATTAAAAAAATGAATTAATAAATGGTATGGCATTAAACCAAGTTTCTGTCCATCAAAGAAAACCATCAAGAGTCTAAAGAAGGCAACACATGGTGGCACACCCTAGTAATCCCAGTACTTGGGAGGCTGAGACAGGAGGATTGTTGGTACACTGTCAGCCTCAGCTACTTAGTGAAGGCCCTCTGCAACTCAGTGAGACACTTTCAAAATAAAAATAAAGAATAAATAGTAGGGCTAGGGGTATAGCTCAGAGGTAGAATGCCTCTCGGTTCAATCTCCAGTACTACACACACACACACACACACACACACACACCAAAAAAAAAAAAAAAAAAAAAAAAAAAGTCTAAAGATACAGTTTACAGAATGGGCAAAGATCTTTGCCAACTATTCCTCTGATAGAGGACTAATATCTAGAATATACAAAGTACTTAAAAGACAATACTAAAATAAGTGGGCAACTATACTAAATAGACACTTCACAAAAGAAGAAATACAAATGGCCAAAAACTACATGAAAAAATGTTCAACATCATTAGCAAATCAAAACTACACTGAGATTCCATCTAACCCCAAACAGAATAGCAATCATCAAGAAGCCAAACAATAAAAAAATGCTGGTGAGGATTTAGGGAAATAGGAACTCTTCTACACAGTTGGTGGGATTGCAATTTAGTACAGATGCTATGGAGATCAGTGTAGGGATTCCTTATAATATTGGGAATGGATCCATCATATAA
>PVLC010016075.1:0-36114 GCA_004027655.1 Graphiurus murinus
CAGTTCTCTCTGCTCCGGCTCCGTGAGGAGAGGTGAGCTGGGATGGGCCTGCGCGGGCTTAAGCTGGTCGTACCACGCGTTCCGGTCTCTGTCGAAGGTGCCTCGAAATGCCGCCTGGCTAGGATGAGGAGTTCAGGAGTCGCTCACTTCAGCTCTGGCCGGTGGGGTGCAGAGGGTTGTTGTGTATTTCTTTCTTAGTCGACTCCACGCGGGGGCCAGCTGAGTGGCGGCTTATGCCTGGCGGCGTGGCGCCGGGGCCGCGGAGACGGGCTTCTTTGCTCTCCCTGGTCGGCCTTCCGGGTTCTGCTCAGCTGTATTCCAGTTTTCGCAGCGTTTTCCACCTTTTTGTTGCTTTTTTTCTTCTTTCAAAAAACTGGATCCACGACTGATTTGAATCGAGCTCACAGCAGCTCTTGAGACGTGTCTCACTCCGTCGCCATCTTTCCGGAAGTCCTTAACTTTTTGATTGGAATAACTCTTAACTAAAAGCAAGACTGCATTGTTCAGCTGCACAAAACTATTTTCTTTCTGTATAGTATTATTCTATATCATTTTTTCTATTTCTTCTTTTTTTTATTTTTTAAATTTTTGTTAATGAATTAGGACACAAGCACACACCTTAGCGTAGGCCTACAGAGAGTCAGGATCACCAGCATCGTTGTCTTCCACCTCCACATCTGCTCCCACTGGAAGATTTTCAGGGGCCAGGGGCTGTGGCACCCCTGGACCTGCCACCTCACACAACAATAGTGACTTATTCTGGAGTTCCTTCTAAAGGACCTGCCCAAGGCCCTTCTGGAGGAAATGTTACCTTTTTCAGAAATATGTCACTGGTGGTTTCCTTGGTTTATTTCATTTTTTTTCAGATGTGCTTGCAAGCAGATACTGTACCATGAACACTTGTCTCTACTAATAAATACATTGTGGTATTGAGGTCCATGTTTTCAAACTTTTAAGGACTTTCTTGAGGGCTGAACAAACTTCTGCTAATCCCTTTACTGTGAATTTTCTTGGTGTTCTTTTTCTTCTCCTGAAGTATCCTTTTCTCTTGTCTTCTTCAGCTATGCATTCATTAGGCAATAGAATTTTTTTAGCTCCATTATAGTCATATAGGACCATAGGTGTATGTATGGCGGTCATTGATTACAACAACTTACTACATAAATAAACCACTTAGATAATGCTTGAGTAATGAACTACAGCAAGGAAATTAATTAGGAACAGAAATATCAGAGAGACACATAAAGATGTATTTTAGGGAATGTGGTTATTTCTCTGAAAAACTTCAGAGAATTAATTGAGGAAACATGCAAATCACTTAGAAATAAGAAGTAAGAAGTGTACAATGCACACACACACACACACACACACACACACAAAAATCTTATACTCCAGAAGAACTAATAGCATAAATGAGATACCCATTTCACAACAGCAGATAAAAACAATAAAGCAAGTATACAACTTAGAGAAGAAAATATGCAAAGAGCTTTAAGAAATATCAAAAGTTTTGATGAATAAATAGATAATGAAATTTGGAAAGTAGTTTGGAGTCACATGTTTCTAATATATTTAAAAAGCTTTAATATAGCTCACATATGGAGTAATATATCTTAGCATAAAGAATATGTCAATCTGAGCTATGCACCATAAAGATGAATCTGACATTAGAATGCCCAGTGAATTGGAATAAGCAAAAAAAAAGAAGCAAGGGAAAATTCTAGCATTAAGCACTACAACATGTATGTTTGTAGCAGCACAGCAGCACAATTCACAATAGCCAAACTATGGAATCTGCCTAGGTGTTCATTAACAGATGAAGGAGTTACAAAACTGTGGTATACACACACAATGGAATTTTACTCAGCCATACAGAAGAACAAAATTACATCATCTGCAGTAAAGTGAATGGAACTAGAGAATACTGTACTATGTGTGATTCACCAGTCTGAGAAAGTGAAGGGTCCTATGTTATCTTTCATATGTGAAAGCTAGAGAGAAACTGGGAAACAAAACAAAAGAGACTTCAGATAAATGAGGATACCAGTAGAATAGCAAAAAGGAATTTGGTGATAGAGGTGGGGACAGGAAGGGCAAGACTTGATGAAAGAAACATTTCAAACAATTCTTTGTACATTTGTGAAGCTATCAATACCTATTTCAATATTATGAATGAGGAGAAAGTGGGGCTGGATCTGCAGGGAAATGCACCGGGTGCTCTGTACATGCGTGTTTTTAGCACACTAAATCTCAATACGATGTATGGTTATAATGCACCAATAAAAGTATGTTAAAAAAAAGAAAAACAATAAAAGAAAACTAAAAACAAGCTGGGTCCATGAAAATTAAGAGCAGGCTTGGTTGACTATGTGAAAAGTGATCCAATCCACAATGATAAACAAGAGAAATAGATTTGGAGAAGGCTTATCAATAATTTATAAGATAATTTATACTAATACATGTGAGAATATAATTGTGTCTTTTCTGTCAAAGGAGTAGCTTGATTTAACTGCCATTTTGTAATCTGGTAGGGACTTAGATTCTTTCACAAAATTAGCATCTTTTAAGAGATTGTAGAAGTTAAGCCTTCCCCATCTTCCCCTGTAGCTGACCAGGAAGGATGTGAAGCTGTAACTCCCACCAACAGGAGTTCAGCACAGGAGGAGCTTTGTGTTAGAAATATAAGACCACTGGATTCTTCCTCAGGTGTGCTCTCTCTAGCATATCTGGGAGCACCTTTTTTTGCAAAAAAGTAAAATTGCCTTGCCAAGCAATTTTAGAACATGTGTCTTTTCTTGACATCATGAAAAAATATTTCTAACATACATATAGTTTTGGATAATAGACATGTTTTCTTCAAAACTGCCAAATTCCATTTATAATTATTTCCTATTCCACATCACAGTATATGGGGAATGATCACACTTATTTGTCAATATAGAAATGATTGGATTCAAACTAGGTGCTTCATTTATTCCACATCCATTTAACAGTATATTTTGTAAATTTTATACACTAAGCATGAATCAAATCAGTCTACTACCCTTTATGATCATTGCAACTACCTACAAGTATATTTTCACTACTTTGGGCCCAGGCAATTTTAACATTCTCCCTAATAGTCCCCTTATCTCCACTTCTACCTTTATTCCAACTTGCTTTCTGCACAGCTGCTAAAATATTCTTTCTAAAATGCAAATCTCATCATGAAACTCTTCAATTTATATAATCCTAGTGCTCCCAATGAACTTCTGAATAGTGTTCAGTCCACTTACAATATCCTTTCTGATGGACTCAGCTAATATGTTTCATCTCTCAGCATACTTTCTTCACAAAAAAGTCATTCTGAAATATTGATTTCTCGAAAGAATCTTCAGCACTCTTTATGTTTGCATATGACTTTTCCTGTTTGAATGCATATCTTGTGCTTCTCCACCAATTTTTTTTTCCCCATGATACAAGTTTAGATACCATGGCAAGAGTCACCTCATCCAACAAAATGCTTACCCTGATCACACACCTATCAGAGTTATTTTTACAGGGGATCCGGCATGTTTTACAAATCCATGCTCTACTGAATAAGCAAATTCCTTGAAGGTGGGAACTGAATCATTTTCCTGTCAGGATTCTCAGATTTTAGCATATAAACTGTCATATCCTAAGTGATTGATAAATCATTTTAATTACATGAATAATTTATTGAAAAATTCTTCGTTAAACTTTGAAGGGGATTTAAGTATATCCTTTCGATATATCTCTAGAAAGGAGTGTTTACATATGTAGATTATCTTATCCTGTGATTATACACCTTCAGAAATACTGGCATCGTTGGTGTTCTTCCAACATACTAAGCAAACTCCACTGGTTGATATTTATATCTAGAATGTTTTCCCTCAGATTGCCTTTTAGCTACCTCCTTTACTACCCTGGCATTTTGCTTCAATTTTATGTTCCCAATGAAGCCCTCTATCATTTCTCTATTTAAAACTCCAACCACTGCCCTCCCTCATCCCACTGATTAGGTAGAAGAGAAGGAATAAAATTTAGGTAGGAAGGAGACACTGAGAGGAAAAGGAAAAGTATAGTGTTAAAATCTGGAGAGTTTTAAGCTAACTCCACCCCTTGGAAGTTTCTTAGGAGGTCCCATACCCTAATCCCCAGAAGCCCTGCCCCCACCTGAGATTCACGGCCAAGGTCAGATCCATCTTGAAACCCGAGGAAGAGGAGGATCCAACCTTTCCTGTGCCCACCCTCTTTTGGACGACCACCTATACCTGTGTTCTGGACTTCTAGGCCAACCCCCTTGGATATAAGGACTGAGGAGGCAAGGACTCTCAAGCTCTTGCCCTCCTGCTCCGGGACTCAGAAGATCTCCGCTTACCTGTTTTCCCGACTCCCTTGTTTCCCTGAATAAATGCCTGCCTTTTGTCCCTGACTGGCACGTGTTAAAATTCTTTTTTATCACGGAGGCCAAGGACCCACGAGTGGGACCGTGTTATCCCACGACACCACCATTCCAAATTTTCCTACATGTTTCACATTTTTGTTTTTGCTTTCCAAAACTGTATCATCATCTAATATAACTATACATAAATCACTGTAATATGTACTATATATACATCTACAAAAATAATTCAATATATCATATAAGATACATACAAAAGTAATGTATACTATATATTTAGTTGCTTTTTAGATTCTGTTCCTCATTATAAATAAGCTCTAGGAGGGTTAATCATTTTTTTGTAAAAGTTCCTAGAACAGTACTTGACATGTAGTAGATACTCAGTATTTATCAATTGAATATATGGAAAAGTCACCACAAGCCAACCTCACTATTCTTTATTCTGCTCAAGCTACACTTTATATTATTTCCTTTTTTATTTCTTAGATGATTGAGGAGCAAGGAAGAAAGTGGCGCATGCTACATTTAAGATAGAGCCTCACTGAATTGTCTAACATAAAGAAGAGCAATTTCAATGTTCTCTTAACTGTTAATTCAAATATTTTTTCAGACACATCTACATCAAAATTATTTTTTGACTTTATTCAATTCATTTCTTTCTACAATAAAACCTACTTAAAAATCTGCAACCACAGCTTTAAGGTAAAGGTTAATAACCACCATCTTCAAAAAAGGACTAATCAAATTTGATTAGGAGAAGTATTAGATAGCCTAATGCAAAATATATATTAAAGAACTGAGGTTTTATTACCATAAATATTAGGATTTCTATAGAATACTGAATAAATATTCTGAAATGTAATGAAAAGTAACCTTGTAAGATTTTGTAACTGAAGTTGGAATATGTTATAGCCCTTGAAGATTTCAGGAAATGTTAACCAGCTTGCTTACCATTCAAGCCTTTCAAAGAAGCTAGTTTGAAGTCAGTTCAAAGAGACATAGACATTAACCCAGAAAAAATATTCCACTGATGGTTAGCAAAGCATTCATTTTCATTGCAAACTTATGTAATGTAACATTCTCAGTTTTGTGATTGTGGAAATCACATGTAATGACTCTCATTCAAATTTAGCATAAAACACTAGTTTCAACCTATTACTTTTTATTCATCTCTGTCACTTTACTTTTCATTTTGAAAGCCAGGTAGAGATAAATTTAATTTGGCAGCCTGTGAGGAAATGTTTGTAAATCATCAGAAAAACCTAATCAAAATTTAATTCAATATACCTGCATATTGAAGGTAATAAAACTAGAATATGACATAAATTTTATACCATGGAGGAGAAAATTTAAAGCAAATGTGGTTAAGATCTGAGCCTCTTGGCATGCCTTTTCTTTTTCTAGGGATTTGTTTCCTTTGAAAAATGAGATAGTTTTAGAGTTATTACAAATTATTTAATGCTATATGTAATGTCTCAACACCATATTCTAATTTGCATTAATTTAAGTTGTGGTAGACTTTCTTCCAACTGAAAATAAAATTAGTGTTAAAAAATGAGATAGTTTTGTTTATTTTAGTGAATGTTGAGAAAGAACGTCACATAAGAGTTGGCCTTGTAGGTAGAGTTGTTGGGGAAGGACATTGCCTTGTTAGAAGTAAATATCTTATTCATCCTATATTATATAAACAATGGATTGTGCTAATGCAACTAACTGGTATGCCACAGTCAACAAAAAAGGTTGAGAAGCTAAGCTTTACCAAAGATTTGCAACTTCAAGCCAAGTATAGTAGCAGACAACTGTAATTCCAATACTTTGGAGGCTGAGATAGGAGAATTGCAAACTCCAGGACAGCCTTAGCCTAGAGAGACCCTGCTTCAAAACAAAAATTAAAAAATGCTGTGGGTGTAACTTAGAGGTAAAATGCCCCTGAGTTAAATCCCCAGTACTAGAAAACGAAGAAAAAAAAAAACAAAAAAACAGATTTGTAACTTCAGAGACAGTTTGCAATTAAAAATGGTTATGTATCAAACCTTGACCACTGATGCCAGTCTTTCAGAGGGTTGATTGATTCCTATCACAGAAATCATAGTAGAATAGCTTACTAAAAAAAAAATTGAGTATTTTCAATTCTCTAACCCTAATCTTATCACTTGAAAACAGCATCATTGCTTCTGAAAACTGGTTGTCACCAGGGGTCAGACTATATGGATTCTTATCTGTATTCTTGGAATTTACTAGCTCTTCAGTCTTGAACAAGTCATTTTGGCTGCGAGTTTATTCATCTAAGATTTGAGAAAGGCAACACTACCTAACTTTTAGTGTCAGAAACATCCCCTGCTAACCTTAACTCTGAGATAATGTGAAGTCTAAGGCTACAGTGGCTACGGTGGCTGTCTTCCTTTTTCCATGGGAAGAATTATTTGAGACTACAGCCAATGCAAAGAAAATGAATAAAAGATATGTAGAGGAAATAGAAGAAAACAATATAAACCCCATTGATAGTATAGAAACCCTTAAGTCAAGCCAAGGCTGAAGTTTGAATTATTGCTGAACTATGGAGACCTGTCCCTTAATAAATTGCTTGAGCTTCCAGCCTCTTGTAACCAATTTATCCTCATTGATACAATGACACAAATAAATGTAACTACTTAGGTAAGTGTCTTGAAGTTTTTAGATTATGATTAGATGTAATAGGTTCATGATTTATAAATTTTGTTATTGGAATCAAACAAAAGGACTGAGACTTATGTGCTTATGAGACAGAGGGTACCTCTTCTCTGTAGTCATTATTAGTTACTAGGAAAATTAGTATTTTCTAGATGCTATGTCTTGCATTTAAAATGTTTTTTTTTTTTTTTTTGTAGCCGGGAGTGGTGGTGCACGCTTGTAATACCAGCATTTGGGAGGCTAAGACCAGAAGATCCGGGTTCACAGCCAGCCTCAGCTACCTAGTGGGGTACTCTGCAACTTAGTGAGACCCTGTTTCAAAATAAAGAATAAAAACTGGGGCTGGGATATAGCTCGGAGGTAGAATGCCCCTGAGCCCCAGTACCTAAAAAAAAAGTGCTTTTTGTGACCAAGATACCAAAGTAGCCTCATAATATCTATCATCTAGTATTTAAGTCAGATATCTATGAAAGCAACATAATGCAATGTGATAAAACAAAAACAAAAACAAAAAAGGGAGATTAAAATCAAATGGATTTAGGTGTAAATTTCAATTGCACCCAGTGGATTTAATGCTACAAGTTCTTTATTTATTTTAGATAAAGGATGGGAATAGCAGCTTTAAGTTGTTTATCAAATGTATGGTATCATGTTTACTAAGGCAACACTGAGTTTTAGATATTTTAGGTAAAAAATTGCTCTTTTTATTAGTTAGGTTAATTTTGTCTCTGCTAATCATATCTCCCATTCTCTCTGGCTAATACAAATATTTTTCAGCAGAAAGGAAACATCAAAAGTAGTTTTTCTTCAAAAACAAGCAATGTACATGCAGAGAAAATAGAGACTAAAAAAAAATAATATAGTTCTATCTCAAAACCTAAAGCAATCATTGCAAAGTACTACTTTAGTAAAGGAGCAATATAAAAATGTAACATAATGAAATTCATAGCATTCATATATAAAAACAACACCTCTGCAAAAGATCAGTATAAACATTGAACAAGGAATCTTCAAGAGGACTGTTTTTGGAGAGAAAGGCTTAATATAAAAAGAAACAAATTCTCCCAAAATTGACATAAATTTAGAGTAATCTCAATAAAGTTTTTTTTTTTTTATCATGGATTTGGGTAAGTTGATTATGACATTTTTTGGAAAAATGTACACACAAAATATCTAAGAAACATTTAAAATATATTGGTTAGAGTTATCCTTGCTGGGTATTATCAAAGTAAAAACTTCACAAGAAGAAGTTAAACACAGAAAGACTTTGCTTAAGGATATTGCAATAGAGGTGGAAGGCCAGATCTCAGTCTGAGTTCAGCTTAAATAAAACAAAGGACTCATGGGTTTCTAAGAGCTCGAGTGAAGAAGATCATAGCCCACCCATGACTGCTAATTGGCCTTTACTTAAAGAAGAATTAAATTTCTTCCATCTTCATGATAGGAGGTAGTTTAGGACTTGAAGTTAGGCAACCATGGAGGTCAGGCCCCTACCCTCCCAACAAACACTGAGCGATGGGGTTTCTATCTTCTTTGATGATTACATTCAAAGGAATGATTCACAGGTGCCTGAGCAAAGCATTCTTGAGTTGGAAAACTGAACACATTTATATCTTAAAGGGGGCAGAAATAGAATTTTAATTATACATTTTCTAAAGTAAATGTTCTAAGAAAAGGGAAGTCAGGGGCCTGTAGACATGTAGCAGCCTAAGGTTTAGTAAAGATGAGAGAAACATTAACATTTTCTGGATCAATATTGAACATTAAAACTTACTTTTATTTTGTCGTATTCATAATCATACTTTTAATTGCAATTAAAACTGTTGGTGTTTACTATATGAATAGATAATTCTCACCCCAGCTTCCCAAGTAAACAGAGTGAGGCAAAGCTTATAGCTAGGGATTTATGGGGAGATGTAAGCTTAAAGGAGAATGAAAATAAAGGGATGTGAGACAGGTCAGAAGAGAGAGCCTATCTGAGGAGATATGACATAAAATACCACCACTGTGAACCAATAGCTCAGTATCATGAAGTTAGTTTAGAGAAGCTAAAGGAAATAATACTCTTAGAAGCAGTTCAACTGGGAGAAGAGGAAAGAAATGATTTATGGGCATTGCTTTTAGGTCCAATTTTCCACGGGCATCAATTTCCCAGCCCTTCTCATTTGCATGGCCTGGCCTCCTCCGGTGGAAAAACATCACAGAAAGCCAGGACCCCACAAGCTCAATAAGTTATATTATAGTAATTTCTCTCATGACCAGTTATTTCCATGAGAGTTCCTTGAATTTGTACTCATGGAACTAGCAGTCAGATTATCTGTATAAGCAATCTGTTTCCATTAATAAATAAACATCCCCCACCATTGCTTGGAAACCCCTATTTGACATTTGAAATAAATGGAGAAAAGAAATTTAAATAAGCGGCATAGGGATAACCGGATAGCCATATGGAAAAGTGTAAAATTAGACTCATTCTTTACAGTATAAAACAAGACAAATTTTAAACAGACTAAGAAATCTAAGCTGAAAAACTTAAAGCATAAAAATAGTGGAATAAAACATAAATAAACTCCTTCTAATCAAGGAGTAGAGAAAATTATTAAATATGATTTCAGTCCAGACAATAGAAGAAGTTAACAAATGGACAATGAAAGAAATATGAAAGTCTTTTCTATCAGACAGGTTGATCAGACAGCAGTCATTTTAGCTTTTATAACTTTTGGTGTCCCAAAATCTTGTTTCTTTTTATGTCAAATTGCAAAAATCAGAATTCCCGCCTGTCCTTAAACTAGCCAGTTGTCTAGAATTGTGCTTTAAACTAGCCAGTTGCACAGAGCTGTGAGCCCAAGCCCTCATCAATTAGGTCACAAGCAGATTTCCCACTAGGAGTGCTTGCTTAACAAACTTTTTGTACGTTGCACCCTTCTGTCGAAGTAAAAAGGTTTTGCCTTGTGGAGTGACTCTTGAGTATTTGTTTCTATTGCCAATTCACATTTCCTACAATATGGGGGAAATTTTAATGTAATTCACTACTCTTAATTATAGATGATCCCGGGACTATGAGCAGTTCTCTGCCCATAATGAGAACGTGTGGCTTAGGAGCAGATGTGTCAATACAGGATCTCCTAGGCCCCTTCACCTTAAGATTTATTAAAGAGCCTACCCCCACAGTCTCTCCAATGCAAACTCCTGATCCAAATCTTAGGAAGAGACCTAGCATAGATCTTAACAACCAAATAAGGGTAACTGTGCTTAAAATTACCAATTTAAGACATACTATAGAAATAGAAACAGGATATCATAAAACTAATGCTTGGGTAGAATGGATCAGATATTCTGCCCACAACTTAAATCAGGGCAACTGTTATGCTTGCACAGCAGGAAGGCCTGAGGTCCAGGTGGTTCCCTTCCCACTTGGATGGGATACAGACTCTGCGGGAAGGCTCTGCATGTTGGCTTTGGTCCAAGATGGAACTGCCTGAGGAAATGAGAGTTGTACTTAACTCTCACCTTTCTTCCCTAAAGTCTGTGTACCTCCTGAGGACCCTAAGTGAATCCAAACCCCAGGAATGTACTTCCTGCCTCTCCACGTGGAAGGGACAGTATATGAATTTTCTGGGTAACTGGTCCAGGTACAGCTGCATGTTGATCTTGTCTGAACAGGCCAATTTTTCCACTCTTGACATTCCAGGAGCTAATGTCTGATGGCACTGCAGGGGAAATAAAATCTTGACCATCTTGCCTAAAGATTAGAGTGGCATGTGCACTCTTGTCCAATTAGCTATCCTTTTTACCCTAGCATTTCAAATCTTAGTACTAATCTAATTTTAAAGGTCAAACTAAACAAAATACTCTAGAAGGATCATTTGACCCATATGAAAAATACATACATATATAAACACATGGAGGGGCAAGAGAGAGAGAGAGATCATTGGAGTACCTAAAGAAATACCAAATTAATTTAAAGAAAAAAATATCAGCTAGCAACTGGGTTTGAATTAATGCTCTTTTGGTGTCCATTAACAAAAATGTAGATTGGATTAATTACATATACATATATATGTGTGTGTGTGTGTGTGTGTGTGTGTGTGTGTGTGTGTACATCTGACAGAAATTTGTAAACTCTAGGAGGGGCACAATAAAAGGAATAGTTGAACAACTAAATGCTACAGGAGGATGACCCAGGAAAATCATTTAGCTGTAGAAATGATTCTAGCTAAAAAGAGATGGAGTATGTGTGGTGACTGGTATTTAATATTGTTCTTTCATCCCCCAAAACACAGCTCCTGTTGATACAATCACTAAAGTCTTATAGGGGCTAACCACCTTAGCAAAGGAGCTAGCTAAAAATTCAGGAATTTAAAACCCTTTTATGAGCTTAATGGAATGATGGTTTGGAAAATGAAAAGGAATGATGGTGTCAATTATCACCTCATTGGTTATTGTGTTAGGAGTTATGACTATGGATGTTGTATCATCCCTTTCAGGAGAGGCCTAATTAAAAGATTAATCAAAATCGTCCTTACTAAGCAAATTCCAGTAACTCATCAGAATAACTTCTTTCTCTTATACACTGAAGATCATGAAAGCCAATTAATGTTAACAGAATTTGAAGAAAAAGTCAAAAAAGTATGATCAAAGAGGGGGAATTTGTAAGAAATATGGAAGTCTTTTCTATCAGACAGCAGCCATTTTAACTTATATAACTTTCATTTTCTTAGAATCTTAAGTTTCTTTCTTTGTCAAGTAGCAAAAGTCAGAACTCCCACCTGTCCTTAAACTAGTCAACCGTGAAGAAGTGTGCTTTCACCTAGCCAGTTGCCCAGAGTTGTGAACCCAAGCCCTCACCAATCAGGGCACGGGGCAGGATCACATCAGGGATAAAACCCAAGCCCACTTCCTGCTCAGTGTGCTTGCTTACCAGACTTTTTGTTGGTTGCAACTTTCTGTGAAAGTAAAAAGGTTTTTCCTTGCTGAGTGACTCTTGAGTTTTTGTTTTTATCACTGATTCACATTTCCCACAATAAAATAAGCCTTCACAACACTAAACATAAGCAAAAGTAAATAAATAACAAATTGCTATTTACCCTAATGTACATTGGCAAAAACCAATATAATTGTGGTACAAAGTTGTTCATTTCAGTATTTTAATAATAAGCAAAGAGAGAAAGCAGCTCAAATGTCTTTATTCAAATGTGTAAATATTAAAAAACTATGGTTGCATCCAAATAACGAGGTGCTCTGCAGCTGAAAAATGGCAATGACCTCTGTATAATATGCAGCATTCTTTGTGTGTGTATGTGTATGTGTGGTACTGGGGACTGAACCCAGGGACATTCTACATCTGAGCTACACCCCCAGCCCTATTTTATTTTTCTTCGGCAACAGGGTCTTTTTAGGCTGATGGGAGTCTCACTACTTGCTGAGGCTGTACTTGAACCTGTGATCCTCCTGTCTCAGTCTCCCAGGTACTAAACTTAAAGGCATGAACCACCACACCCAGCTTGTAAGGGCGGCCCATGTCATGTGGCATTCGGCATTCACAGGCTCTGACCTTTTTGGTCAAATATGACCCCTCCACCCTAGGGAAGCTGGTGGGTGGGTCAAGGAAAGGCCTACCTCCCTCTCCCGCAACAACCGGTGACAAGATCTGCTCCCATTGGCTCCCACCCCAGCTTCACCTCCTTATCTGACCTTCCCATATATACTATTATGTGTTGGAATAAAGCTGAGATCCTGCAGTGCCTGGTCGCTGACTAGACTCCTGGCTCGGTGTGGTTTTTGGGGGGGTTATCTCGACTCCCCAGAGTGGTGGGCCCGGCTGCCGACACTCTCCTTCTCGCTCAGCCCCGGCAGGCGAAGCGACTGGCCCACTTGGTTTACCCCGTGTTGCATGGGATGCAACACCAGCTTATAATATTCTTAAGTAAGAAAAGAGAGGTACAGAAACACAAACCGGAATACTGTAATTTATGTAGGATTATGTATCAAATATACATTTATGGGTTTATATTTGTAAAAAGATAATAATAAAAATCTTATGATAATGGGTACCTATGACAAATGGAGAGAATGGAGCCAATAGGACAGAGTTAAACGTTAGTTCACACTAAGCCATGTAAATATTTTCCAGGATTAAACTTAAATTTAACACTTTTGAAGATTAATCAGTGAAACTGAAATAAAAAACCTACAGTTTAAGTGTATATCAATTTGGTGACATAATAATCATTCAGAGAATAATTGTGAAATGGCATTTTGCTGGTCCATATGTATCTCTTATGTAAATAATGATAATAATAATGAAATACGAATCTATATTTTTCATTCATAAGTTTTATTTCTAGTATTTGGATGCAATATCTAGGTATCTATTGTGTGTGAACAAAAATATGAAGATTTGCAGCATAAGATAAAGAGATTCATTCTGAATAAAAAACTGAAAAAACTTTCGTAATCTTAAAAAACAAACTGGAGATAGGATAGTGGAAGGCAGGCAGGAAAGAAATGTCAATCTAATAAGCCCTCTAGATCTAAATATTAGCTTATAAATATTATTTAATAAGCAACATGATAAAAGTCTACAAAATGATATGATAAGTTACATGTAGAATTTAGGTAAAAACGCTGGAGTGGAGAAAACTGTTATATATTAAAATACCATGAAAACAATTTATACACCAATGAGTAGACTCTAGATCAAAATGTGAGAAAACCAACAGTAAGATTTATGACAATCAGGAAAGAGAACACACTAAGCTTTAGATGTTATTTAAAAATTATTATTCATTTTGTTTTTTATTATGACCGTGTTTATAAAAGTCTTGATTTGTTATAGATATACAATAAAATATTTCAGAAGAGGTGAAAACACTTCTTCTGTGGTCTGTTTTAAAGCTTCAATAGAAAGACTGGATAAGATGCAACAAGAATGGCATATCTGTTATTTGTTGAGGTTGGATAAACTTACATGGAGATGAATATTCTCCATTTTTATATAAAAATAAATTTGTAATATAAAAATAAGTAAATATAAGACTAACAAAGTAAATGATGAAAAAATTTGAACGTCCTCAGGCATTCCTAGTTCAGTCACTAAGGAGTGGCCATGCTTCCAGAATCCAGAAGAATAATTATTTTTTCAGAATAAGAGTAGGGATGATTATTTGTCTAAAAATTTCTATACCTCACATTCCATCATGTTTATAAAAAGGTATTTCCCTTTCTGGTTTAGCCCTGGTTGTAAGGAAACAAGAGAAGCCCTTCTCCGCATTTTTTAAAAGGCCACTGTCTTATAAGCTCTGTATTGGTATAAAGACATTCAGCATAAGTAACAGAAGAGCATGTTTCTTTTTAAGATTTTTAATTTGAGAGTGGGATAAATTATTACCTCAGTGAAGTTTACTGATAGATGTTTTAATCTCTAAAGATATAGTCATAAGAATAAGTAGATGAGTTAAAATTTTCTTTTTTAGAGAAGTTGAAAAACCACAAGAGTCAGTGACTTTTGACCTATAATTCCAGGAAATCAATTCATAACCTGGACTTTTATTGATTCCAAAGAAAGGTTAAACCTTGTCTAATACAGTATGAAAAACTATTTTTAAACCCCAATCAATAATGAACAACTCTTCAGTTACCAGTGCTAAATAAAAGAAGCATTAAAAAAAAAAATCAAACAAAATACAGAGTTTAGCTGAGCGTGGAAGCTTACACTTGTAATCACAGTACTTGGGAAGCTGAGACAGGAGAGATTAAATAAAATAGGAAGATTGCCTTGAATTATCTAGATGGGCCAAACATGATTCCAAGAGTTTCAGCTCCCAAGGAGCCAGGAGGATCAAAGTGAGAAGAGGAGATGTGAGAATGGAGCCAGAGGTTGGAGTGACACACTTTGGAAATGGAGAAACCGAAACGGCTACATGCTAACATGATGCAGTCAGCTTCTAGAAGTTGATAAATGCAAGGGGACAGCTTCTCCCCACTAGCCTCCCAAAGCTCAATCCTTCAACACCTGGATTTTAGAGAGTAAATTTTGTTGGAAGAATGATAAAAAGAAAAAAATTCCTTGCTTATTTCATTTTGCATCTCAATAATTTATTGTGGTTTTTCTTGTTCTTTGTGTGCTAGGTATGTAGCTCTGAGATATAGTGCATGTTAACTCTCAACAGGCCTGGTGTCGCATAAACAACTGATTTGCACAATTGACTTATAACTCATAATTGTTCATTTCATATCACTTGAGTAGGCACATAACATCTTCTAAACCAGAAAACACATTTAATAGTAAGTTTTAAATTTAATTAGTTTATAATTATTAAAATAAATATTTTACATAAATTATATAATTTTAAGATTGTGCAACATTTAAGATATTCATTGAATAAATTTTGCTTGCATTGATAGACCTATAAAATAGTTCTTGTCAGCCGGTGTGGTGGCATACGCCTGTAATCCCAGCATTTGGGAGGCTTCCTCCGGAGTTTGCAGCCAGGCTCAGCTACCTAATGAGGCACTCTGCAATTTAGTGAAACCCTGTTTCAAAATAAAGATTTAAAAATAGGGCTGAGGGCATAGCTCAGAGGTAGAATGTCCCTGAGTTCAATCCCCAGTACCGCAAAAAAAAAAAAAAAATAGTTCTTGTCAAACCAACTTTTGCAAATTAGCTTTTTAAAATAGAAACAATGCTAAAAAGAAAATAAGCTGAATTTTAATTATTTTGAACTTCTATTTACATAAACCAATTTTGGCTTTTCACAGAAAATTTTTCTTTGTAACTTTTTTTCTCAAAGCTAAATGTCAAATAAGTTACCTAAATTATGATTGTTGGTTATTCTCCAAATTTAGATGTTGCAAAAATTTAAGATTCTCAATTTTATTTTGACACTCAATGTACACTTAAGCCTGCAATTAAAACAAAAGCTTCATTATACTAACTATACAATTAAGAGAAAAGCCTCCTTAAAAGATTCTTCTCATAAAATGATACACACCAAGGAGCAAATATAGAATTTAGTATTTAAATATGGTATTAGTCAATATTTAATTTCTCACTGTTGAATCTGTCTTTATAAATATACCTTCCAGGGACTCTTTCTGAGTTCTGTTTGCAATAATTGTAATCCACAAAAATCTTGATAATTGAATAACACACGTTATATGTACTTTCTTTAAGGATTTCTGTAATAAGTAATATTCTACAGTGATACTAAACTTAGATTTTTTAATGAGTTCTCTAAATTTTGCTTTAATTTTGGTCTAGTTTTTACTAAATTTTAGAAAAATCAATACATTATGTTAAGAGATTATGTTAAGTGAGATTAGCCAGTCACAGAAAGTGAAGAGTCATATGTTTTTTGTCATATGCAGAAGCTAAGGAGTAATGGGATACCAGAGGGACTTCAGATAATGGAAGAGAAACCCCAGGGAGCAAGGGAAGTGATCTAAGGGAGGACAGAAAGGGGGAGAGGGAGAATTAATGAAGGAAACACTTCCACTGACATTATGCACCTAGGGGGAATAGCAATGCTAATCTCAGTGTATCATATGGGGTAGAGGGGGAGTGGAGAGGGAGCTGGGGAAAGCCCCCCAGGGTGCTGTGTGCATGTGTGTCACTGTGAACTACGTTATAATGTGAGATGACAGCATACCAATAAAAGTATAAAAAGTTATTTAAAATCTAATCATTATTTAATATTATCTAAGCATACTTAGGCTAATTTGCAAACTCATTTTTTAAAAATACAAAATGGCTCTAATCAAATTTCTGATGAGCAGTTTAGAAACACAAACTACCATTCAGAAAAATTGATTTTTACACTTGATATTAGTTTCATCACAAAGACTTCACAGCTTACTCCCTTTTACTTTACATATTGATTCTTATGTGAATTATATTGAGTAGAGTTTCTTATGTTATTTTTTAGAATCCAACACTATTTATGCAATTATAAGTTATGTATATATTATAGCTAAGTCCAAGTACATTTCTCATACACAGGTTTTAGTTATAACATTGTTTGTAACACAAGAATGTACTTTGCCAAAAACTCTACTCATGTTATCAACAGAAACCAAGTAGTTTTATGTTTAATGTGATACTAAATGATGTCAGAGGTTTCACTCTTTGACAGAATGAATTCTTAAAATCTTAATTTTTGTGTTTAGAATTTGCTTAAACAAATGTAGCATACTGGTGAAATAGCATGTATCCATTTTTTGGTAAAAGTCTTAGGCAAGTTCTCCTGGCCTTCTTTGACTAAAGGTCCAAGGGGCAAACAGGAACTAAACCAGTAAGTAAAAAGGAATGTTGACTGCTATTAGCTTTCTAAATAAGATAATTTGTCTGTCCTAAGCACCTGATTTGTAAAACAATGCAATGATTTTCCATACCCCCAACACTGTAACCAAAGGGTATATAAAACTGGCCTACACAAAAATTCCATGAGATGGCCTTTAGTTTGCTCATCCAAGCCGGCTGGTAAATAAAGGGACCTCTGGCACAATGGAGTCTGGTATGTCTCTATGGGTCACCTCACAACATTGGAATTAACCTAATTGTCTAGTTGAAGCTTCTAAAGACATTTTTGCTGGTTATTTTTATGTGTGTCAACTTGACTGAGCTGTGAGATGCATAGATATTTGATTAAACATTATTTCTGGGTGTGTCAGCATATTTCTGGATGATATTAACATTGAAATCAGTAGGCTGTGTAAAGAAGATTACCGTCCCCAGTGTGGGTAACCCCATCACATCTTTGGAAGGCCTGAAAATAATAAAAGCCTAGCAAACGTGAATTCTTTTTCTCTGCCTGTCTTCCATCTGGGACATTGGTCTTCACCAGTATTCAAACTTGGACTGAGATTATCCTAGATCAAGATTAATACAAAACTGAAAAGAGAATGATATTCAATTATCTGCAAAATCTCTGCTGTGTAAAAACTTAAGTAATTATTTCTTCATTTATTTGTAAGCACATAAGCAAATCTGAAATTGAAATGTTTAAAATTAATTTGGTTTTAAAGTCATTTTGATCTAAATGAAAAGTCTACATAATGAAAAAGGAAATTCAGTACTTACTTTTTTATTGACAAGAATTTTCATTTTTTTTAGCTCATTGCAATTAAAAAAATTAGCTGTAAAAATTAAAACATTGCCCATAAGATAAAACAATAATTGAATTTCCTAGGTTCCATACTTAGAGAAAATAATTTTCCTCATTTCCCATAGACCCTGAAAATTTATAACCTGGTAGCTTTCTATAGTAATTAAAATTTTATTTAATTTTGAAAGCCCTAAATTGTTTTTTTCCCTTCCCCATTTTCTGGTAACTTAAATTTTCTCCATCCCAGGTTCCTCATGCTGAGAATAGGAGCTAAGAGACTACCCTCAAAGCCAGGGCAGATACCAACAAAGCTTGTCAACCCAGAATTGTATCTCTGGCTCCTGGCTTTTGTTCCAGCAAAATCTAACATTTCTGTAGAACGGACAAAACAAATTCTAATGTTTCTGTAGGTTTGGCAAAGGAAGGTTAGTTGCCTTCCCAGTTTTGGTTAAACTGTGATTAAATTCATTTTCCTTTTCATATAATTTTCTCTTGTTTTTGATGCAGGCAGGCAACTGAATCCAGTCTGCTGGAACCAACAGGGCCTCTGGCCTGGAGTTCTGCTGGTAACCCTATGCTTACAGCTTCCAACATTGCCATATTGACAGTCAAGTAAAATATGTAATCTTTTCATTCATTAAAAAAAAAAAAACTTCAATTTATGGTAGTATTATTTATTCAAAACATAGCCAAGACCAAGACTGAAAAAGAAAGTAAAGCACTGACTTTTCTTGGTTCATCAACATTTTCTCTTTTCATCTTTCAGTTTCTTTTATTTCTCTTCCATCAATTTTTTCCTGAAAATTAATTGTCTTTAATTGGAGAGGATATTTGTTCACCAATAGATTGTGCCAAAAATTTTGCCTAAGATCATATCAAGAGTTGTAGAGATCAAAAGCTGTCTTTGTTGAATTTCTTATGACTTCACCAGGAGTGCTAAAGGTGTGACTAATGATTACCGGTCCCTGCTGTTTCTTGCTTAGTTTGGTAATTAGCTCCCTCAGTTGTTCTTATTGTAAGTGAAGGGGTTCTAGTGAGCCTTTTAAAGGAGCTGAATGAATGGATAATCCATCTTGTAGTCTTTTTGACAAAGCTAATTTATAGGGAAAGTCACACTAGATGGTGAGTTAGATTCAGCAGGATCACTTGTAAAAACATGGTCTGGTTTTGTTTACATTCACATTTTCAAAGTCAAATTTCAGGGTTTGTTATTTGGTGTGTAGTATATGTTCTTCCTTGTTCTTATATAAAACTGATGCCAATAGAGCAAGAAAGCCTTGTGATTAAAACACATATGTGCAAAGTTTTGAATCTGTCCTTCATTCTAGAAGGTACTAGGCAAGGAAGAATTGTGTATTGAAAGAAATCTGACAATTAACCAAATGTGTTTGAAAGGCTAACTGAAAAACTGTAAGCCTACTTTAAAAGACAGAGAACTAATATATGAAAAAAACTCAATTTGTTTAGTATATTTTTGTGTCTTTTTCTATTTGCTTTTAACTACTTATAGTGTGGCTTATTACTTATAGTATGGTTTATTACTGCTGGATTTTGTGCAAATTATATACAATTTTTTCAATGGAATTGGAACAGAAGATAATGCATGTCAAAGCAAAATTTCCCCTATCAAAGTTAAATGAGGGGAAGGAATACTTTATTCAAAACTGTTGCAGTGGTAGGGGGAGATGAGGACCAAGCCTGACCTCAATTCTGCTGAAGTAGGTAGCGGTAGGGGGTGAAGAGCTAGGGTGAGCCAGTGCAAAGGTACTGGAGGACATTTAGGTTACCTGGATTTGCTATTTGACTTCATAACAAGTGGTAATTTTGCAACTAGGAGCTTTTCAACTGGAGTTTTGCAACTTGGAGCTCCTTGGGAAAGTGAAGGTAGGTTCTTACCCTTCCACAGAAACTGAGAGATTATTTTATATAATCTAACCTATTCAAAATATTTAATCGATCTGAAAATGCTTTGATATTTTACATTTTCCTCATACTAAGCCTTTGAAATCTGGCATTTATTTTATGCCATATCTTTTTTTGTGATTACATTCAGTGATGGTTTCCAGATCTGAGAGGAAGACATTCTGGTTATAAAACTGGCAAGAGAACTTTTTTTTCCCCCATAAGTTCTACATACATCTCAAAGGAGCAGAGGGGAAAAAATGAGCATTACAAATTTTCTTAAGTTACTCAAAGAAAAGGGGGATCAGAAAACTAGAAGAAAAGGCATCAGTTTTATATAAGAATAAGGAAGAACCTATAATACACACCAAATAACAAACCCAGTTTTTTGTTTGTTTGTTTCCAACTGTGAGAAAATAATTGTATCTTTTCTGTCAAAGGAGTAATTTGATTTTAACCGCCATCTTGTAATTTGCCATCTTGTAATACTTGGATTCCTTCACAAAATTAGCATCTCAAGAGATTGTAGGTGCTGACCCTCCCCCAACTTTCCCTGTAGCTGACCGGGAAGAATGTGAAGCTGTAACTCCCACCAATAGGAGTTCAGCGCAGGAGGGGCTTTGCATTAGGGATATAAGACCTGCCAGGTGCTTCCTCAGGTGTGATCTCTCTTGTATATGTGGGGCACCCTTTTTTGCAAAAAAGTAAAATTGCATTGTCAAGCAATTTTTAAACACATGCCTTTTTCTTAATGTTATGAAAAGTTATTTCTAACACAACCATGTGGAAACTCCATGGGTTTTCAACTCCAACAGAAGCCGGTTCCAGTCACTTTTCTCTGGAAGGTAACCCCCCTTTTTCTTTCTTCTTTTTTTGTCAATGTCTTCTTTACATAGGGCCTTCGCTTCCCTAAACAAACCTTTGAGAGTCCTCAATCCATGCTTTTCCTCTGGATTCTTTCCACAGGAAAAAGCCAGGATGGAGGATAAATTATTACTTTGTAACATTTAGTCAAGCTGAGAGCAACATTAAACAATTTTGAAAAAAAAAAAAATTCATAGAGTTAAGGGAAGATCCTCTGGAGCTCAGGGTAAAAATCTTTGACTCATATAGATCATTTGCGCATTGACATTTTATGGCCAAAGGAAAATGAATCAGTGGATTTACCAATATCCTCACTCCTATTTTAATCTAATAATTTAATTGTCAACGCAAAGAAGATGCAAAAGCAAACGAGTAAATCAGACAAGTATATATTGAATACCTACTTTGTAATCAGCTCTGCTCAATTAGTTTGTTACTAATAAAATATAAAATACAACCTGTCTCTGCCTTAACAAAAAATCATCTTCCTCAAGGGAGTGAAGAAAGGTAGACTGGACACTTCAACTTCATTTCCAGTTTTTAATTTAAAATGTAGCTAACACTGGGTGTGGTGGCTCATGCCTATAATCCCAGTTTTGAGAAGGAGAGACAGGAGGATCATAAGTTTGAGACCAGTGCGCAGTAAATTATCGAAACCTCATTTCAAAATGAAAAAAAAGCTGGGGATGTAGCTTAGTGATAGAAGGCCCTTGGTTCAAACTCTAGTACATCACACACACACACACACACACACACACACACACACAAGTGTGCCTAACACACACACACACACAATGTAACTAAAGAAAATATGACAAAATTTCAAGATTTGGGAGAGAGTCCAAGATGACATCTGAGTGAAACACCTGTCCTCAGTTACTGTGAGCTCAAACCAAATCTGCCAAAAAAGAAGCTTCTTGGCGGAAGAAAATAAAGCAACAAAAAAGCAAACAAAGCAATGAAAATTGAACTACAACTAAAGAAACCCCAGAAAGCCAACCAGGGAGAGCAAAGAAGCCAGTCTGCGAGGCAGAGAACCCAAGCCACCGCAGTAGCCATTAAGCTGCAGCCCAACCTGGTGGTCTACTAACACCACTGTGTATCCAGCAACCAGGTGTGGAGTAAGGAACTCCAGAATTCCACATCCTAACAAGGTGGCGAATCCCCCGCACCTTCCACAGTGACCAGAATGCATGGGACAACCAGCATAAGCCCTCTTGGGACCACGCCAGCTCGCCTCTCCTTCCAGAGCTGGAGCAGCAATCAACTGCACCACAGAGCTTGAATCAAAACTGCCTCAAACACAGCTTCTTGATGGAAGGAAAGAAAAGCAAAGCAGCAAGAAAAAAAAAAGTGAATAAAGCAACAAAAGCAGCTGAACAGAACCCAGGGAAATCAAAGGATTCAGCACATGCCATGGTAGTGGTGCTCTCCGTGAACTGGCGGCTGCCATCTTGCCAGCCTGCTGTGAGGAAATCCAGCTCACTCCTCCCACTGGAGCCAGAGTAGCAGGGATCTGTAAGTTGGATATCATCCCCGGGGTGCAGGAGCCCCTATACAAAGGACAGACTCAGTCACCTGCCCTCTTAGCGATTGGATAGGAGCAGAACTGCAGGAGAGACCCAGTACACACAGGGCATAGAAAACTTCCAGGCACCCTGGTAATGCCCAGCATTTAGATTGCACTCCTGCCACCAGTGAAGGCAGAGAGAGAGATGCAGACAGGCCCTGTGGAGAGCTCAGAGATACAAGCTTGCAGTGGGAGAGGCACTGGTGGAACTCCCTGCCTGCAATGACAGAGAGAGCAAATAAGAATGCCAGAGCCACACTTGAAAATCTAATAGAGTGGGCAAATATTTAAAAGCTGAACATATCCACGCAGATGCAAAAGGACTGCAGAGGCCAACTCAGCACTGTACTTAGAAACTAGCAGGGTTTTTGTTTTTGTTTCTTGTTGTTGGTTTTTCTCTTTTGTTATTTTTTTTCGTATTCTGTTTTTTTTTTATTTGTTTTGTTTTTATTCTCTTTTCGTTTTGTATTGCCTTGACTTATTTATGTTTGTTTGGATGATTGGCTGCTTTGTTATATTTTGCTCAGTTTGTTGACTCAGACCGTGTAAACACATGGAGACTGAACACCACACTGCTGAATGGGGATTGGGTCATAGAAGAAGTAAGGGGAAAAATTAAAAAATTCCTAGAAACCAATGAAAACAGTGACACAACATATCGAAACCTTTAGGACACTTTGAAGGCAGTACTAAGAGGAAAATTTATAGCACTGAGTGGCCCACATAAGAACAGAAAATCACCAAATAAATAACCTAATGACACAGCTCAAAGCACTTGAAAAACAAGAACAGTCTAAGCCCAAAGCTAGTAGAAGACATGAAATTATGAATATCAGAGCAGAAATTAATGAAGTAGAGAATAAAAATATTCAGAAAATCAACAAAACCAAAAGCTGGTTTCTTGAAAAAATAAACAAGATAGATAAACCATTGGCCAACCTAACCAAAAGAAAGAGAGAGTCAACCCAAATTACCAAAATAAGAGATGAAAAAGGTGATATTACCACCTACAGTGTGGAAATACAGAGGATCATCAGAAACTATTTTGAAAAACTATACTCCAACAAAATGGAAAATCTAGAAGACATTGACAACTTTCTAGACACATATAACCTTCCTAAATTGAGTCAAGAAGATATAGAAAACTTAAATTGACCAATAGCAATCAAAGAGATAGAAACAACAATAAAAAGTTTACCATCAACCAAAAGCCCAGGGCCAGATGGTTTTCGAAGTGAATTTTATAAAACATTTATAGAAGAGATAATCCCAATATTCCTCAAACTATTTCATGAAACAGAAAGAAATGGGACCCTCCCAAACATATCCTATGGAGCCAACATCACATTAACACCAAAGCCAAATAAGGATAGCTCAAGAAAAGAAAACTATAGGCCTATATCATTGATGAACTTAGATGCAAAACTGCTAAACAAAATACTAGCAATGTGCATTCAAAACCATTCTTTGAGTCTGTTTATGTGATGAACAACTCAAAGGAAGATCAATACAAGAAAATTATACACCATGACCAAGTTGGGTTCATCCCAGGGATGCAAGGCTGGTTCAACATAGGAAAAACAATCCATGTAATTCATCACATAAACAGACTCAAAGACAAAAATCACATGATCATCTCAATTGATGCTGAGAAAGCATTTGACAAAATCCAATACCCATTCATGCTAAAAGCACTGCAGAGAATCAGACTAGAAGAAACATACCTCAATATCATAGAAGTAATATACAATAGACCCACAGCCAACATCATATTAAATGGAAAAAAACTGCAAGAGTTCCCACTCTGTTCAATATAGTACTTGAGACTCTAGCCAGAGCAATAAGGCAAGAAAAGGAAATCAAAAGGGTAAAAATAGGGAAAGAAGAACTAAAACTATCCCTTTTTTCAGATGACATGATACTGTACTTAGAAGGCCCAACAAACTCAACCAAAAAACTTACAGAACTGATCAACAAATTCAGCAAAGTGTCTAGATACAAAGTCAATCTTAAAAAATCAGAAGCTTTCCTGTATGCCAACAATAAATCCACTGAAAAAGAAATCCAGAAAAGAATTCTGCTCACAGCAGCACCCCCCAAAATAAAATACTTAGGAATAACATTATGTTAAGTGAGATTAGTCAGTCACAAAAAGTTAAAAACCGAATGCTTTCCCTAATATGTGGAAGCTAGGGAGAAAATGGGACATAAGAGGGACTCCAGATGAAGAAGAATTCTTAGGTGAACAAAGAATTTGATTTAACTGAAGGTGATGGGGGGAGGGGGGACACCCTAATGAGCATGATGTACTTACAAGATCACATCAAAATCAATCACTAAATTGACCTTGAGAAGGAGGGAGAAGGAGGGAGGGGCATGGGAATTGGGGAAGGGTTAATGAGAAATGTGTGCATGGATGTCTTTACCTATACTAGCTTGTACCCAACAAAGATGTGTGATTAACCCTGTTGTACCCAAGAAATGTAGAAAAATCCATGCTAAAAAATAAAAAATAATAATTAATAAAAAAATACTTAGGAATAAACTTAACCAAAGAGGTAAAAGACCTCTATAAGAAAAACTATAAAAGTTGAAAAAAGAAATTGATGAAGACCTTAGAAGATGGAAAGATGTTCCATGCTCTTGGATGGCAGAATAAATATCATTAAAATGGCCATCCTCCCAAAAGCGATCTACAGATTCAATGCAATACCCATGAAATTACCAAGGTCACTCCTCACAGACATAGAAAAATCAGTCCTTAAAAATTCATTTGCAACAACAAAAAGCCCAGAATAGCCAAAGTAGTTCTTAGCAACAAGAACCATGCAGGAGGTATCACAATACTTGACTTCAAACTCTATTACAAAGCCACAGTAATGGTATAGGACCAACACTTCAACACATAGGCACAGGTAAAACCTTTCTCAACAAGACCCAAAAAGCACAAGCAACTCAAAGGAAGATCAATACATGGAATTGCATTAACTGAAGAGCTTCTGTGCAGCTAAGGAAACTTTCAAGAACCTCAACAGAGAACCAACAGAGTGGGAGAAATTTTTTGCCAGCTACTCTTCTGATAGAGGACTAATATCTAGGATATACAGAGAACTCAAGAAACTTACAGCTAAGAAAACAAATAACCCAACCAAAAAATGGGAAAAGGATCTAAATAGACACTTCACAAAAGAAGAAATACAAATGGCCAATAAATGTATGAGGAAATGTTCTACATCATTAGCAGTCAGAGAGATGCAAACCAAACTACCTTGAGATTTCACCTAACTCCAATCAGAATGGCAATCATAAAAAACACAAACAACAGCAAATGCTGGCGAAGGTGTGGAGAAGTGGGAACCCTAATATGTTGTTGGTGGGATTGCAAATTAGTGCAACCACTTTGGAAAACAGTATGGAGGAACCTCAGATGAATGGGAATGAACCTACCATATGATCCAGCAATATCACTTCTGGGTATCTACCCAAAAGAATGGAAATCAAACTATCAGACCGACACATATGTATCTATGTTTATAGCTGCACAATTCACAATTGCCAACTATGGAAGCAGCCAAGATGTCCATCAACAGATAAATGGATTACAAAACTATGGGATATGTACACAATGGAATTTTACTCAGCCACAAAGAAGAACAAAATCATGTTATTTGCAAGGAAATAAATGCAACTAGAAAACATTATGTTAAGTGAGATTAGTTAGCCACAAAGGGTAAAAAAGCATATGTTCTCCCTAATATGTGGATGCTAGGGAGAAGATGGGGCACAAGAGGGATTCCATATGAAAAAGGAGAAACCCTAGATAAGCAAAGAATTTGACTTAACTAAAAGGGATAGATGGGGGTATAGCTCAGAGGTAGAATGCCCCTGAGTTCAATCCCCAGTACCACACATACACACACACACACACACACACACACACACACACACACACACACAAAGAGTAAAAAATAGCGCTTGGCTGGGGTGTAGCTTGGAATGTAGAATGTCCCTGGGTTTAATCCCTGGTTCTGCTAAACAAACAAACAAAAAAATGCATTTGAATCTGGTTTACATTATTAGTGGAACACTAAAGTATAAAATATTTTTAAAATCATTACTCTCCTTAAATCTATTTAGTTAATGCCCCAGTGTAGTACACTTTATTTAACTCTCTATGGGGAAGATAATAGGTTCTCTTTAGGTAACATATCTTGATTTATGTTAGCATGACATAGAATGTAACTAAAATGGCACTTTAAAACACACTTGAAAATGATGACTTTTACCATAATTACCCCAGTTTCAGAAATAAAAGTCTGACTCTGTTGTCATACTTAGCTCCTCTAATTAAATGATATTTTCTTCTTCCCTGTTAGTGAAGGGTTCTGCAGCGTTCAGGAGTAGCAACTTTAACTAGGACAATTACATGGAATGTTCAACTATTATTTCCATACCCTTTGAGTTTAAATAGTTAATATACCTCATATGGAGACACAAAATTTTTATGATGAAAACTAATTAGTTACATTTTCACTAATAGATCCATATGAAATATTGATGAGAGTAAGAAAAAAGAAGGAATTCCAATAAAGAAGTGAAAGCTTATCTTATTAAAAATGGGATGATATTTATGGTGCTTGGCTAGATTACAAATAGATTATTTGTGTAAAAAGAGTCGAGACTTGATTATCGAAAGGAATCTCAAGCCACTGAAGGATTTTCTGAGAAGAGAGATATAATCTGAGAACTTTACCAGGTATAATCAGTTTTCACCATATGGTTACCAGGGCTGGAGAAAGGAACAATAATGGTACCTGATTTTCCAAACATTTATGTAAGCACCAAAATACCCTATGTTAAAATGAAATTATCTTGCTGGGCGTGGTGGCACACACTTGTAATCCCAGCATTGGGGAGGCTGAGACCAGAGGATCTGGGTTTGTGGCCCACTCAGCTACCTAGTGAGGTCCTCTGCAACTTAGTGAGATCCTGTTTCAAAATAAAGAATAAAAAATAGGGCTGGGGATATAGTTCGGAGGTAGAATGCCCCTAGGTTCAATCACCAGTACCGCAAAAAAAAAAAAAAAAAAAATAGAAATTATCTTGCTCTAGCTATCACTGAGAATTCTATTTTTCTTGCCTCCTAAAAATCTTGTTTTCTTCACTTCCAAATTATTTTAATAAGGAGTATAACTTTTAAGCAATAAGCCATTTATAAATAATTAGTAAACTTATGAAAAATACGTATCATTGCATTGGTTAAAAAAATTAGCAGAGTTGGGGAACATCTAATGTATTTTTGCATTCTTTTATATGAGTAATGAAATAAATATATCAAGACATTATAATTTTCAGCATTATAAACTTAAAAAACTTTGTATATAGTGTATGACTATGTAGAGCTGTTATTTAGCCATATCCTGAGATCTGCCTTTTCTCCCTCCACCATGAATATTCATTAATTATAAAATATAACACTACAAACATAAACACAGACATAAACACAAACTTTTGTGTCAAGATGGAACATCTGATGGCGAGAAATACCAAAAAGGAGGAAAGGCATTTGTGATAGATTTTTGCCCATCTGTTAGAGTTTGTTACATTTTGTTGCAAGTTGATTAAAGTATTTTACAAATCAGTACCATTTTGGATTCCCTCCAAACTTTAGTTGATATATTTTTCAATTTACATACTATAAAAATCACATCATGGTATATAATTCTCTGGGCTTTAATAATTCATATAGCTTGTATCCACTACAAAGATCTCAATTGAAAACAGTTCAATCATTGCAAACATGCTTTTATGGTTGTGTGCAGCCCTCTACCCATAATTGTGTCTTTTTTCTCAGAATATTATATGAATGATATCATATAACGGTAAGTTTGGAGTGTGGCTCCTTTAACTCAGAAAAATACGCTTAAAATTCATCCATGCTCTTACATGAATCAATATTTTAATTGTCAAATATTACATAACATTGTATAGATTTAATACAATTTATCTGTTCCATAGTTAAAGAATACATGGACTGGTCCCAGTTTTTGGAACTTCTATGTAAAGTTATAAGATATAGGCAAACTTGATTATATTTATCTATTTGTGTTAAATTACTCAGCACAATTTGTTAAAGTGGTTATTAGCTCGTAATTGGCTTAGATCTTTATAAAAATCCATTTACTGTGTTTGTGTGACTCTATTTCTAGGCTGTCCTTCTGTTCCATTGTACTATATAACTATTCTTTCACCAATACCAAACTAATCTTTATTATTATAGTTTTAGGGTTTTTCTGTTTTCTTGTTATATTAATTTTTGTTCTTCTGTTGGAGGCCATCCATAGGTGTGGATTGAGACAAGGTCGCGAGAATATGCTCACATCGCCCGCAGTGTTGAAGCGCATTTGTTTAATTCATGTCAGTCACCTTTTCTCATACTATCTTTTACAATGAGGCAGGAAATTTTACAGACTTGTTTTTCCTAAAAGTTGAGTAGGTACATCTTTAATTAGAAAAGCCATTGTCCCCATGGTATTTGACGGGATTAAGAAAATAGCAAAGGTTACAGAATACAATATGTATATAAAAATTCTTTTAGTACAAAAACAGTGTTAAAGGTTAACGACAAAGAGGAGTCTATTCATCAGTTTAAATCTTCATTATTTATTTTAGCTCCTGTAAGCAGTGTTCTTATCTTATTCTCAGGCAACTAGAGTTAGTTAACGTGTGGTGGAAACAAGGGGGAGGTGTTTCAGAGAGAGAGAAACTGTCTTAAAGCTTTCTTTACTCACAGATAAAATAGTAGACCTACGTTTCTTTGGTTTAGTAGCTAAGCTTGCAAAGTCCAATTCCTGATGTTTGTAAAAGGTTAATGAATATCTCTGAGACAAGCTGAGGCATTGTCTTTTTCAGCTAACATTGAGAAATCACAATCCGTCCAGCCATCTTGTGTCTCTAAGAAATTTTCCTTTATAATTAATGTGAAAGCAAAACCCAGAGCACCCCAAATTTCCAGAATATAATAATGCAAAGTGGGAAATGCCACGCATTCCTTCTTTTGGAATCGTCTACCTTGCAGGGTTCCAGTGGTTCTGAGCCCTTGCTCAAGGCCCAGCTATTAAGGTGACGTTGCATTCTTCATCATTGCATCTTTTGTTAGCTTTTCACTTAATTTACTCATAAGAAATAGTTTGTATTCATGGTAGAAATAAATACTAAAAGCTGAGTACTTATGTTATAAAAAAAAGAAAATACTAGGTTAAAAACATAATGTCTAGACTTTTCATGGAGAAGCCAAAATCATTTTGCTGTTGTGTATATGCAAAATATAACTTAATAAATAGAAAATTTTATTAAGTTGTGGCTACTATATCACCAGAATAACACTTTTCAATTATGTTAAATAAACTCCAAATGGTAGCATAAGTAAAAGAACTAATAATCAGGAGCCGGGCGTGGTGGCGCACGCTTGTAATCCCAGCATTCAGGAGGCTGAGACTGGAGGATCCGGTTCGCGGCCAGCCTCAGCTACCTAGTGAGGCACTCCGCAACTTAGTGAGACCCTGTTTCAAAATAAAGAATTAAAAAATAGGGCTGGGGGTGTAGCTTGGAGGTAGAATGCCCCTGAGTTCAATCCCTAGTACCGCAAAAAAAACCAAAAAAGAACTAATAATTAGGAAATTGAGGGCTCATGTATTTAAAGGATTACTAATCCTAAAAGAGGTCTAACTGTTAAAATGCAAAAGATGCAATAACAAGGTCTAAGTTAAGAATCTATGAATTTGCAGGTTCTGTCTGGATTTCGTTACTTGCCATGAAATAAACAGTTTGGACATAGAATGGCATCACAATAATACTACAGCTGGCTGTGAAAACTTGTGAGAGGTCTTTTTTTTTTTAATGAATAACAAGAGTACTTGTTGTTTAAATAGTCATAAAAAAAGTCACTGTTATAAGACTATTTCATTATTTTAAAAATGTTGGCATATACATTTTTTTATATTTCAATCTCTCAGATCCCCTGTGAAACATTTCAAGCTGATGGTACTATATAACTTTTTTATGTCACTAGATCTTTTCCCTAGTCTAGATATTTACAGAGCTGTGATTAAGCCCAGGTCCAATTAACTTGTGGGTAGTGAATTTATCTTACCTTGTCAAAATTCTAAATTTCTCAACCTAAATCTGACAAATTTATACATCAACATTTCCCTTTTAAATATGCATCATAGTGTATTTAGACTTTTAATTAACAATGTGTTGTTTTAAAACAAAATTTTATGAGAACTTTTGAAAAGGCCCTTAATCTACTATTTGGCACTATTCCTATATCATTAAAATTTAACTGTTAACAATCACATTTTCTCAAATTGTGATAATTCATTCCTCTGATTCCCACCATATGTTGATTGTTGCTGTTTCCTATTTCTTCTCTTTCCTCTGTAGATGCGGAATGACAAAGTATAAACACAGATGTCCAGCTAGTGTCATGTTTGGCACTGAGCAGTCTTATTTTCTGAGATAGTGCTTATGTCTTGGTTTTTGTTACTAAAAGTATTAAATGTAATAATGCAATTACTTCTGGGCACACTAATTCATTATGCATTTCTATCTCTCATTCTTTAATAATTGAAGTCAAATTATATATGTGGGGTTTTTTTTTGATCAAGCAAGATAGAAGTACAAACACAAAACTAAAATTTCACTCAAAATCTTAACTACATGACAAAATATTTTTCTTGAATTATCTCTGTGTTCAAATAGACATATCAATAAATAAACAGATGAATGAATGGATGAAATTAAGGGCTCCTGCTGGGCGTGGTGGCACATGCTTGTAATCCCAGCATTCGGGAGGCTGAGACCGGAGGATCCGGGTTCGAGGCCAGCCTCAGCTACCCAGTGAGGTACTCAACAACTTAGGGAGACCCGGTTTCAAAATAAAGAATAACAAATAGGGCTGGGGGTGTAGCTCAGAGGTAGAATGCCCCTGAGCTGAATCCCTAGTACTGCAAAAAAAAAAAAAAAAAAAAAAAAAGAAAGAAATTAAAGGCTCCCCCCAGCAGATCTCCTTAGTCCAGAGGTTTGAAGTATTGAGGTGACATGTCCTTTCTAGGCAGAAGTCTTAAGCAAATGCCTTCAGTTTCTTGCCTAAAGGTCAACAGGGCATCCCATAACTAAAACAGAAGGTGGAAAAGAATTTTAACTACTATTATCTGCTTCTGTAATCTGCTTGCAAATGTTATTAGAAAGTTGCCTCAACCATAAAGATAACATCTAAGAACCCTGATGATTATGTTGATTGTTCAGTACAGCAACTGGTGTTTGTTAAATGATATAATGTTTTTTTTTTTTTTTTTATTAACCAGGAATACCTAACTTTTCCATATCCCCAACTCTATAACAAGAGGTGTATAATAATCACTGAAGAAGACATTTGGCTCAGCAGTACCTTTGAGTGCTGTTTGCCCTGGATCGTGGCTAACGCGACCTCTTTTGCAATTTGGAGTCTGATGTGTCTCTGTGGGTCACCTCTCAATAAAAATCACATATTTTTCTAAAGATAGCACAACTTTTCTCTGATTTTTGTCCACTTTTACCATCAATGCCAACAATAATTCTAAATTCCTATAAGGGATTCTTCTGAATCATTTCAAAAGTTCTATCTCCCTGCTTTACTTGATTTTGTCTTTCAAGATATTCCTCCACAGTAGTGAGAATTACTCATTAAATATAAAAATGTCTTTATCTCCTCACTTAAGACCCTAGAATCACTTTCTATCAAATTTGCACTAAAAGTAACCCCTTAGCAAGACCTTCAAGGCCCTACTTGATCAACCCTGAGCTGACATTCTGGTAGCAACTTCAAATATTTCCTCTCTGAACCACTGAGATCCAGGTGCCAGGTACATTGAATTTGCTATTCTTATTTTTATTTTTAATTGTGCATTGTAATCACACATTATAATGAGGTTCAGAGCAATAGAAACAGATGCACACAGCATTCATTGTGAGTTTCTCTCCAGGTCACTCCCTGCTCCCCTATCCATAGATAATATTTAGATTGATATAGATTGCTTCATGTATGAGCAAAGGGTTTTCAGAATCATTTCCATCATCAGATCTCCCCATTCTCCTCCCTCTCTCCCTTCCCAAATTCCCTTCTACCATTCTACTAGTGTCTCCCCTCATTTAATCCTCTTTGTTTCCTAGATTCTCTTTAGTTTCTATATCAGTGAAGACATACAACTCTTCACTTTTTCTGAATAGCTAATCTCACTTAGCATAATATTCTTGAGCTCCATCCATTTTCCCTCAAATGACATAATTGTGTTCTTTTTTATGGCTAAGTAAAAATTTTTACGTGTATATACTATAATTTTGTAATTCAGTCATCTGTTGACAGACACCTAAGCTGGTTCCATAGTTTGGCTATTGTGAATTGTGCTGCTAAAGTGAAATGCTAGAGTAAGCTGACTTCAATTCCTTTGGGAGGATTGCCAAGAGTGGTATGCCTAGGTCATATGGTGACTATTCGTAGTCTATTAAGGAACCTCCACATTCTCCATTGAGGATCTCCATTATGGCTGTACTAATTTGCAATCCCACCAACAGTGTACAAGGGTTCTTCTTTCCTCACATCCTCACCAACATTTATTTTTATCTATATTCTTGACGATTGCCATTCTAACTGGACTTTGATGGAATCTCAGTGTTGTTTTGATTTTCATTTCACTGATTGCTAATGATGTTGAACATTTTTTCATATACTTATTGGTCATTTGTATTTTTTTAAGAGGTACTATTCAGATGCATTGCCCATTTAAAAAATTTTTTTAAGTTTTATATTTTGGAGTTTGTTTTTCTACAAAGATTCTAGAACCTCTGAGCCTTGAAGCTTCCTCTATCTTCCATCAGGAGTGATTATCCTTAAGGTTTTTATATGTATTAGTCCTACATTTTAGTTAAATATCTAACATACACTTAAGGGAGGAACTCCCTGACCCTGTTAAAACAGTCACCTCCAGGTCCCATCTTTACTCCATGTTCTTTTCATACCACTCATATGCACTGAAAGTTAAATGACGTTTTTAGTAATTTGAATGCATCCCTGTAGAATACACACTATGAGGAGAAAATGTGCTGCTCTTATTTACAGCTTGACTTGCAGCAACAAAGTGGTAGTTAATTTGTTAAGACACATAATTGTGGAATGTATGAATAAACATAGATTGATAAAATGTGAGTCTACTACGAAAAATTATTATTATTATTATTATTATTATTATTATTATTATTATTATTATTATTTTTGTATTGGAGATTGAACCCAGGGGCATTCTACCTCTGAGCTACACCACCAGTCCAACTTTCTTTTTTCTTTACTTTCTTTTTTTTTTTTTTTTAATTTTGAAACAGGATCTCACTAAGTTGCTGCAGCTGGTCTCAAACTTGTGATTCTCTTGTCTCCGCCTCCCAAGGACTGGGATTACAGGTGTGTGCCATGATGCCCAGCTTGAATTATTTATAAAATAAAAATATTTATAAAATACTAAACAGAATTTTGACTTAACTAAAATGCATATAAATTAAGAATTCTAAATTGGAGCTATACTTCTTTGAAAAAGAAGGAGAGGGTCATTTCAAAACCTCTAAATAATACAAATGTTTTAGTTGTTGTTTTAAAAAATCTCAGTTCATTAAGCACTATCTACCAACTTCAAGATAAAATATGAGGTATCAGTACACCTGTTTTATTTCCAATTCTTCCTGTGAGAAACTTATTTGGATTGTATTATTTTCACAAAGTTATTATTATTATTATGATTATGATTACTACTACTATTACTATTATTTGTAATTCTGGGCAAGCACTCTATCACTGAGCTATACCCTCAGTCCTACAGAATTAGTTTTAAAACATTAATATTTTCCTTTCTATGCATGATGAATATTTTCTTTTCTATTCATAATGTTACAAATGTTTAAGCTGTGCAGGTATACAAATAACTTTTTAAAAAATTATATTATCTCTTTCTGAATTATTTTAATTTTTTGATTGATGAGTTTTTTGTTTAGTTTCTTGTTTTTTTTTTTAATGAATTTCTGTCTTAATGATATTCTACTATCTCTAAGTCAAAGCATGTTTGAATATACTTGCCTATTGCCTTTATATTTGAAAGTCAAACTACTTGTATAGAAAAGTTTTATAGTTTACTTTATTAATGTCAGAATTTTTCTAACTGACAAGTGAGAATTATATATATTTATTTTGCATATGATTTTGTGATGCATGTATACACTGAAGAGTAGCTAAACCACGTGACTTAATATGTGTATCACCTCATATACTCATTATTTTTTGAGGTAAGAACCTTTATAATCTACTCTCATCAATTTTCAAATATACAAATGTATTGCTATTTACTATAGATACTATGATGTACAATTAATCTCTTGAACTATTCCCCTTGTCTAACTGAAATTTTGTGTTCTATGACCAATATCTCCCTAATATCCTCACCTCTAGCCTCAAGGAATCACCATTTTACTCTTTTTCTAGTTTTAATTTTTTATTTCTCACATATAACTGAGATAATGTGATATTCATTTTTCTGTACTTGTATTATTTCACTTAACATGTTGTCTTCAAGGTTCATCTATACTGGCACTATCACTATTTCCTTGTTTTTTTATGGCTGAGTACCATATTTATTCTTTTTCTATTCATCAGCTGATGGACACTTGGGCTGATTCCATATCTTGGCTATTATGAATAATGCTGAAATTATCATGGGATTTCAGATATCTTGTTCTCTCTCTCTCCCTCATCTCTCTCTCTCTCTCTCTTTTTTTTTTTTCCTTATTGTTTTGGTGGTACTAGGGATTGAACCCAAGGATGTTCCACCTTCAAGCTTTACCCCTAGCCTTTCTTACTTTTTGTTTTGAAATAGGGTCTTGCTAGGTTGCTGAGAGTCTCACTAACTTGTTAAAACTGGTCTCCAATCTGAGATCCTCCTGGTTTAGCCTCTCAAATATTGGGATTACAGACATATGTACCACACGTGGACCACACGTGGAAAATCTCCCTATTGTTTTCCATAATGGCTTTATTACTTTATGTTCTTTTTAAATTTTTTTTAATTTTTATTTTTATTCATACATTGTAAGCATACATCTTTGTTAGGTACAAATTGATAACAATATATGAGCTCATAATTCTCATTTGACCCCTTCCCCGAATTCCCACCCTGCTCCCTCGCCCTCCCTCCGGGGGCACACTAATGTATATCAATGTTACTCACTTTATGTTCTTTTGTAAACTCTTTTTTCTTAACAGGATTCTATTTTTTTTGTAGTTATCCTTATCTACACAGTTATATACTTTATCAAGTTAATAATTTTTTTTTTTTAATTTTTTTATTGTAGTAATTCGTGCAATATAGCATACATCTTTGTTGCGTACGGATTGTTAACAACATATTTGCACACAGTTGTCATTTGACCCTTTCCCCAATTCCCACCCCAATCCCCTCCCCTTCCCTCCCCCTCAGGTTCACTTTGGTGAGTGACCTTGATATGATTGTGTAATTACATCA
>PVLC010016076.1:0-36152 GCA_004027655.1 Graphiurus murinus
AGAACCAATAGATCATTCTCCCATTTACTAAGCATCTCTTTCTTTTTTTTGGCACTAGGGATTGAGTCCAGGATGTTCTACCTCTGAGTTACATCCCTAGACCTAATTTTTTTCTTTTTTTGAAACAGGGTCTTACTAAGTTGCTGAGAGTCCCACTAAATTGCTGAGGCTGGCTATGAACCTGTGACCCTCCTGTCTCAGCCTCCCAAGTACAAGTGTGCGCCACCACACCTGGCTAGCAGTCACTTTACAGCTAATAACTGAGGGCATTTGAGAGATGGTTTGGATGAAGAGGTCACTGTGAAGCTCTAGAAAAGAGGTGATGAATGCTGGAATGAGGATCAAGATGAAAGGCTAGATGTGGGACAGGTACTGAAGTAAAATTCACAGTACACAGTGAACAAGAGAAGAAAAGTGCAGAGGAGAAGCTGAGGATGTCAGTACAACTGCTGATTTAGGAGAATCGGTGGGTTAAATTCTGTGAAATGAGCTGGGGAAGAAGATGGTGGGTTGAGATTTGTGCTAAGATGAGGGGTGATAGGCTATTGGGATGGATTTGTCTAGGTGTGCTGAAACACAGGTCTAGAGGTACGATGCTCACTTGTTGACATTCCGTTTCAGGGTCTCTAGCTGCTGGCGCTCAGGGGCTGTGATCATCTCCTCTATTTCTTGCAGCTGTACCTCTTCCGCTCCCGTGGCCTGCATGGATGCAATGATGGCTTCTACCCTCTGAGACTTTTCTAGTAGACGCCTATCAGACAAACAACTCTGAGGCATGTTTCCTAACTTTGAGATTCTCTTACCCTTTATCTTTACCTCAGCCTCCCAAATACTGGGATTACAGGCATGCATCACTACACCCAGCTCTTACACTTTATTTTGAAGTACAACTCCCTTCTTTACCCTGTTTCTGGTCAAAGTGTAGATAATGTCACCAGTTAAGGACATTTCTTATAAACTTAACTGGAAATATAAGTTCATTCCTGAAGTCCCGTTTCTCATTTGGACTTAAGATTTGGTATGTTTGTACATTTCTCATGAATTTAATCTGCAAAATTATTTCATTGCAGTTATATTTGAAAAGACTGATGCGTGATTCATGCCAACCTAAACCAACCATTCAAAGCAATTAGACTGGTTATTGGGTTATCATCTCCATTTCTACAGGAAATTTCCCCTCCTATGACCTTGAAAAATGTAAATGATTCAGCTGAGCCTGCTACTCACTTGTTCTCTTTGGTTTCAAATTGCCTCCTTTCTATCAAGTTGGCTATACTCTGAGGAAAGAGAAAAAAGACCAGAAATGCAATGCGTATCATTGTATTTCAGTCACTCAGGTAATATGGGTGAAGGAGGCAGAGGGTGAGACTGGCCTGTATGAAGGGAATGGGGAGAAGGTCCTCAGTTACCTTGTAGCACCTGTGCAACAACATTCGGGCAGCTGACAGGACGTTCACAGTGTATAAGTAGAAGGTCCTGGATGGGGCATGGTCTGGCGTTTTGGGAATTTCCTATTTGTCCACAGAAAGAAAAACAAGATAAATTGTATTGTTCTTTAGAATTAGCAAGTAAACATCCATCCATCCATCCAGAGTCACTCAGCACTCTCTTTTACTAATACTTTCCCTAGTCATCCAGTAGCTGTATGGCATAATCAACCACATGAAGTTTGGGCTGCCCTGTTTTTTCCATTTGACTATCAGCATTCTGAATGAGGAAGAAAGAAAAAGCAACTAATACATACTAAGTAAACTCTACATGCCAGGATTGTATTTGATCTTTACAACAAACCATATTATTCTTATTACCACCATTTATCACTTTTTTTTTGCGGTACTGGGGATGGGACCCAGGGACATTCTACCTCTGAGCTACACCCCAGCCCTATTTTTTATCCTTTATTTTGAAACAGGGTCTCACAGAGTTGCAGAGGGCCTCACTAAGTAGCTGAGGCTGGCCTCGAACCTGCGATCCTCCTATCTCTGTCTCCCAAGTACTGGGATTACAAGTGTGTGCCACCACGCCTGGCCTGGCTCACTTTTTTTTTGGGTTTTTTTGGTGCTGGGGTTTGAACTGAGGGGCATTCTACCCCTAATCTAGAGCCCTATTTTATTTTTTATTTGGAAACAGGGCTTTGCTAAGTTGCTGAGAGTCTTGCTAAATTGCTGAGGCTGGCTTTGAACCCGTGATCCTCTTTTCTCAGCTTCCCAAGTACTGGGATTACAGGCGTGCACCACTACAACTGGCCTATCACCACTTTATAGATGGGAAAAAAGATGGAAGGTAACTTTTTCAATGTAACTGGGTATAAGAGGCAGAGCTGTGATCTGCTCCAAAATCCATTTTACCTACTTCCTCACAGGATCTACTACACAGCTCTGCAAGGGCCTAGTAGATGCTACTGACAGATTTAATCTATTATGTTTTTGTTTTTGGTACTGAGGATTGAACCCAGGGGCATTCTACTTCTGAGCTATACCCTCAGTCCTATTTTATTTTTATTTTGAAACAGGGTCTCTCTAGGTTGATGAGAGTCTCACTACTTGTTGAGTCTGGTCGCGAACCTGTAATCCTCCTGTCTCAGCCTCCCAAATACTAGGATTGCAGGTGTGCACCACCATGCCTGACTGTTACAGTTTTTTTTTTTTTTTTTTTTTTGTGGTACTGGGGATTGAACCCAGAGGCATTCTACCTTTGAACTACACCCCCAGCTAGATTTTGTTTCTTATTTTGGAAAGAGGGTCTTGCTAGGTTGATAAGAGTCTCACTACTTGCTGAGGCTGTCCTGTCTAAGCCTCCCAAGTACAGGGATTACAAGCGTGCGCCACCCTGCCCAGCTGACTTACAGTTTTAAGGATTGAAAAGACAGGAATGACATGGGGAAAAAGGGTGGGGTGACTCTGAGGTGATTTTTTGTTCATCTTTCTTACTAGGTCAGTTAAAGCTCAGGTTATACTTCAGGTGCCTGCTAGGTATTTTTGTGTGTGTTTGTGTGTGGGGGGGGTACTGGGGATTGTACTCAGGGGCATTCTACCTCCAAGATATACCCCCAGCCCTATTTTTTTTTTATTCTTTATTTTGAAACAGGGTCTCACTAAGTTGCGGAGTGCCTCACTAGGTAGCTGAGGTTGGCCGTGAACCTGGATCCTCCGGTCTCAGCCTCCCAAATGCTGGGATTACAAGCATGCGCCACCACGCCCGGCTTCTTGCTAGGTCTTTGTTAATAATTTTTTCCATCTCAGAGCTGGAAGCAGAGTTCGCTTGGGGACTTAGGATATCTGCTGTGGGATTTTTCTCTCACTCTAGACCAGCTTTGCTGGTTGGCAGTTCTTATACCATTGATTACCTGGAGTGACATGAAACTTTCTGAGAGCATCTTATAGAGCATATCCTTTGCCTCCTTTGCAGGAATCATTGCAAAGTCCTCCACCTGCTTCTGCTCCAGGTGTTTCTTTTGCAAAACTAGACGGAATATTCTGGCACAGCGAGACCCAAATCTGGAAAGGAATAAAGAAAGCAAATGCCATGCCAATACAGAAGGTCAGCTTCGACTCCTAGTCCCAGATGGTGACTGTCCTATTCCATGTGTGGAGCCAGAAAGCAGAATGGCACTCCAAGAGTTCTTTCACAGCTCCACAGGCTGGTGATGGTATTGTTAATCATGAGAGAGTAACCAGCTGCTGACTCCTGAGTGCCACAGTTCTTGCAGTACAAGGCCTTAGGGAGGCTGGTTAATGTGCATCATTGGGAATTAAATGGCAGTTTTTTAGGGTGAAAATAGACCGGATCTATAGCTATCCAGTGGAAAAATGGGGCAAACTGTGTCAAGATGTGTCTGTAGTGGTTGCTTACATACTGATCAAATATTTATTCCAGTGGGGTATGGATAGAAGTGTCTCACCCCAATCCCAATCAAGAGTAACCCCTTACCTCTCCTGTACAACAGACTCCAGAGTGGCTGTGGCTAGGGATGCTAATGCTTTATGAAGGTCTTTATAAAGAGGATTAAGGTTATTCAGTAACATGTTGGCTTGGTCACTGTGACCTTAGTTTTATTCTTAATGTTTCTAACTTATAATTAAATTGTAAATGTTATTTTCTTACTTGAATTTCATTTATGGTATATAATTATCTTATATACTTTATTTATTTATTTATTTATTTATTTATTTATTTATTTATTTTGTGGTACTAAGGATTGAACCCAGGGGCATTCTGCCTCTAAGCTATACTCTTAGCCCTATTTTATTTTTTATTTGGAAACAGGGCCCCACTAAGTTGCAGAGGGCCTCCTTAAGTTGTTGAGGCCAGGCTTGAACCTGTGATCCTCTTGTTTCAACTTCCCAAGTACTAAGATTACAAGCATGCACCACCATGCCTGACTATAATCTTAAAAATTTAATTAAGAAAGATTTAAGTAATGGTTTTGCTTAAATAAACTTTGGTTGATTAAAAGTTCTTTTTATTTTTATCATTAGTGTAGTTTATTGAAAATTCAAGCTGGGTGTGGTGGTACATGCTTGTGATCCCAGTACTTGGAAGGCTGAAAAAGGAGGACCACAGGTTCAAGACAAGCCTCAACAATTTAGCGAGAATCTCAGCAACCTAGCAAGACCCTGTTTCAAAATCAATGAAAAAAAAAAAAAAAAAAAAGGCGCAGCCAGGCGTGGTGGCGCACGCTTGTAATCCCAGCATTTGGGAGGCTGAAACCGGAGGATCCAGGTTCGCGGCCAGCCTCAGCTACCTAGTGAGGCACTCTGCAGCTTAGTGAGACCCGGTTTCAAAATAAAGAATAAAAAATAGGGCTGGGGGTGTAGCTCGGAGGTAGAATGCCCCTGGGTTCAATCCCCAGTGCCGCAAAAAAAAAAAAAAAAAGGGCTGAGAGTGTAGCTTGGAGGTAAAACGCCTGAGTTCGAACCCCACTACCACCTGCCCCCCCAAATGAAAAGAAATTAAAATTTGTAGAAAAACTGATTGACTGTTTCTTCAATTTTCTAACTTATTTAGCATACTGAACTTTACCAAATCTTTCCTAAGTTCCCATTCTGCTTCATAGCTCATGCTGCCTGGCGAAGGATAACTGGTAAGGATACTGATGACATACATTCCTCCACCACTGTCACCAGACTTTCCAACAAACTCTAGCTGTTAAAAAAAGAGAGAGAAGAGTTAACTGAGTGGCTCTGTTTCCAGTGGAGCAAATCTGGCCAAGAGTCTGCAGCAGGCAGCCCTCCTATCAGATGATGGGGGGAAACTGAGTGACTAGGAGAGTGATGCTAGGTATCAGATCAGTGGCAGAAGTAAATTGTAAACAGAGCAGAACTAAAAAAAAAGCAAAAACAGACTTACTGGATCATCTGCCAGCAGAGTGAGATACTGATCAAGAACTTGCTTAGAGATGTTATAGCCAACAGGTAGGGATCTGAAGATCTATGGAGCAAAAGAGACACCAAAAATGGGCTTGAGAATTTAGGATTGCTGACATTAGTAAAATAAAGATGTTTTAACTTTAGATATCACAAGTATAAAAATTTCCCAAAATATTCACAGTACTATTATTTGTAAAAGTAAAACCAGAAACAACCCAAATGTCTAGTGATAAGGAATTAATTTAAATCAACTACAGCATGGCCATTAAGTGGAATATGATACAGTTGTTATAAAGAATGAGATAAAGCTGGGTATGGTGGCATATGCCTGTAATTCCAGTACTTGGGAGGCTGAGACACTAGTATGGCAGATTCAAGGACAGCCTCAGCAAGTAGTGAGATGCTCATCAACCTAGCAGAACCTTTTTCAAAATAAAAATAAAATAGGGCTGGGGGTATAGTTTGGAGGTATACTGCCAGTACCACACAGGGAAAAAAAAATAGTGATAGATTTATAAATATTGATATGAAAAGTTTTATATACATTGTTAAAAAAAGAGAAACTGAGTTATAGGACTGAGAATATAGCTCAGTGGTAGAGTCCTTGTTTAGCATGCATGAGGTTCTGGGTTTCAGCTTTGGCACCACACAACAAGTTATAGAATAGTATGTACAAGCATGTGCCACCACGCCTGGCAAAACTGTATTTTAAATAAAGTCCTTTTTTTTGGTACTGGGGATTGAACTCAGGTGCATTCTACCTCTGAGCTATTCAGCCTTATTTTTTATTTTTTATTTTGAAACAGGGTCTCACTAAGTAGCTGAGGCTGACTGTGAACCTGTGATCCTTCTGTTTCAGCCTCCCAAGTACCAGGATTACAAGTATGTACCATCATGCCCAGCAGGTATGGTAGTGCATGCCTGTAATCCCAGTACTTGGGAGGCTAACAGAGGAGGATCACAGGTTTGAGGACAACCACAACATAGTGAGACTCTCAGCAATCTAGTGAGAACCTATTTCAAAACAAAAAATAAAACAAGGCTGGGGAGCCGGGTGTGGTGGCGCACGCTTGTAATCCCAGCATTCAGGAGGCTGAGACTGGAGGATCCGGGTTCGAGGCCAGCCTCAGCTACCTAGTGAGGCACTCCACAACTTAGTAAGACACTGTTTCAAAATAAAGAATAAAAAATAGGGCTGGGGGTGTAGCTCGGAGGTAGAATGCCCCTGAGTTCAATCCCCAGTACCGCAAAAAAAAACAACAACAACAAAAAAACAAGGCTGGGGGTATAGCTCAAAGGTAGAATGTCCCCCAATACTGAAAAAAAAAAAAAAAAAGTGTGCAATAGGCTATTAGAAGCACAGAACTTAGGGGTTTAGTTAATGAGTACTGAAAATTGTGTATACCCATGTTAACTACCAGCCGTAACAAGATATACATATACAAAATATTTTCACCATCTTTAAAAGTTTGGGGAATTAAAACTTCAAAAATTATAGCTAGGCATGGTAGCATATTCCAGTACTTGGGAGACTGAGACAGGAGGATCACAGGTTCATGGTCAGCCTCAGCAACTTAGTGAAGCCCTCTGCAACTTAAGTGAGGCCCTGTTTCAAAATAAGAAATAAGGCGGTGTGGTGGCGCATGCTTGTTAATCCTAGTACTTGGGAGGCTGAGGCAGGAGGATTGCAGGTTCGAGACCAGCCTCAGCTACTTACTGAGGCCCTACACAACTTAGTGAGACTCTGTTTGAAAATAAAAAATAAAAGCCGGGCGTGGTGGCGCACGCTTGTAATCCCAGCATTCGGGAGGCTGAGACCGGAGGATCCCAGTTCGTGGCCAGCCTCAGCTATCTAGTGAGGCACTCCGCAACTTAGTGAGACTCGGTTTCAAAATAAAGAATAAAAAATAGGGCTGGGGGTATAGCTCGGAGGTAGAATGCCTTTGAGTTCAGTCCCTAGTACCGCAAAAAAAAAAAGAAAAGAAAAAATAAAATAGCTTGGAGGTAGAATGTCCCTGGGTTCAATCCCCAGTACTGCATAAAATAAAATAAAATAAAATAAAACAGGGATGGGGGTGTAGCTTGTAGGGAGAACGCCCCTGGGTTCAATCCCCAGTACCTACCCAAATTACACATTTCTACTCTATTTGAATATAGATCATATAAATACTTTTATCATCAGAAAAAACTTACATTTGTTACATAGTAAGTTAAATTTGAAAACAATATAAACTTAAATATAATTATAATATTAACTTAAATATAATTATGAAAGTAACAGAAATATAAATTATATTTAAATATTAATACTTTGGGAGGCTGGGGCAGGAGAATTATAAATTTGAGGTCAGACTGGGCAATTTAGCAAGACTGTCTCAAAACCAAAAAAAAAAAAAAAAGGGGGGGGGGATATAGTTCAGTGGTGGAGTACCCCTGGGTTCAATCTCCAATACTGCAAAAAAAAAACAAAACAAAACAAACAAAACCACTCACAAAATATAAAATATATAGGATTAGTATAATACTAAAAAAACTTAAAAGCAAATATAAGGCATCAAGTAATATCCTGAATGCCAATCCATTATTTGGAGTCCAAATAATGATTATTAGTGTGTGTGTGTGTGTGTGTGTGTGTGTGTGTGTGTGTGTGTGTGTATGATACTGGGGATTGAACTTGGGTGTTCAACCTCCAAGCTATACCCCCAGCCTGATTTTTATTTTTTATTTTAGTACTGAGGATTGAACCTAGAGGCATTCTACCTCCAAGTTATACACCTAACCTGATTTTATTTCTTATTTGGAAACAAGGTCTCACTAAGTTGCAGAGGACCTTGCTAAATTGCTGAGGCTGGCTTCAAATCTGTGATCCTCCTGTCTCAGCCTCCCAAATACTGGGATTACAAGTATGTGCCACCACATCCAGCTTATTTTTTATTTTTTATTTTTATTTATTTATTTTTTTTGGCGGTACTGGGGATTGAACTCAGGGGCATTCTACCTCCGAGCTACACCCCCAGCCCTATTTTTTTATTCTTTATTTTGAAACCGAGTCTCACTAAGTTGCGGAGTGCCTCACTAGGTAGCTGAGGCTGGCCGCGAACCCGGATCCTCCGGTCTCAGCCTCCCGAATGCTAGGATTACAAGCGTACACCACCACGCCCGGCTTATTTTTTATTTTGAAACAAGGTCTTGCCAAGTTGCTGAGGCTGGTCTCGAACCAATAATCTTCCTGTCTCAGCCTCCCAAGTACTGGGATTACAGGCATATGCCACCACACCAGGCTATTTTTTGAAACATGGTCTCCATAGGTTACTGAGAGTCTCATTAAGTTGATGAGGCTAGTCTTGAACCTGTGATCCTCCTGCGTGAGCCTCCCAACTACTGGGATTATAGGCATATGTCACCATGTCTGGATGTAGTAGATTCTTAAAACAATTAGGAGTAAATTGTAAGTGTCAAATAGAGACTTTAAGAAAATGGTTTAGATTCTTAAAAGCTGTATCTTGCTGGGCGTGGTGACCCACGCTTGTAATCCCAGAACTTGGGAAGCTGAGACAGGAGGATGGCAGGTTTGCAGCTAGCCTCAGCCACTTAGGACTTTTGGAATTTAGTGAGACCCTGTTTTAAAATAATAAAAATAGGGCTTGGGGTGTAGCTTGGAGGTAGAATGCCCCTGGGTTCAATCCCCAGTACCACAAAGAAAAAAAAAAAAAAAAGAAAAAGAGACAAACATTTCAGTGCTTACTACTTGAAGGTACTTCTTGCCCCACTTCAAATAACAAAACTCCTTTTCTTTCAAAGCTCATGCCTCAACCTCCGGGTAGGCTTTATATATAACAATTGTTTGATACTCATGAATTGGTGAGAAGGCTAGCATATGAACAGGAAACTCACCTCATTGGAAGACAAGGGCTGGGTGAAGGGGGCACTAGAGGAAGTGGTAATCTCACTCATCCGCAGCATGGTCCGCACGATCTCGCTGCTTGTCTGGGTTTGAAAAGGGCATTGCAAGTCAGAATTCACTGTGCCGCCCTCCATTTCTGCTATGTGTCAATGGCCACATCGGGCAACTACCTGAGTAACCTTATTCCCTGATGACTCACTTAGATATTACCTGGTCCATTCTGTTGGCAACTGCGCTCACTATGGCTTGGTCACGGAAGTGTTGGTGGAATCTGTCAAAGTTGGCCTGCCAATAAATCCCATCATCTGGAATGGGCTGAGGAAGAGAAAAGGATTAGAGAAATATTTAAATACAGTGTAGAGTTTTCTGGGGAAGAGTTTAGGTTTTACTATTCACCATTTATTTTCCTATTCTACAGCAATTAAATTGGTTAGAGAAAAATCACTCAATCATGTAGATAGTATCTTGACAAACTCCCAACTTCAAAGAGGTTCTCCATACTTATCTCCAGTCTTTCTCTATTTTAACTTTTTTCCATTACCCTTAAGTCTTCTACTTGACCTCTCTCATCACATTCTTATCAGAGGACCTTGCTGATTTCATAGAGAAAACAGAAGGCATTAGGCTAGAATTCATTCAGCTTTGTGCACACATCTTTTCTTTCTTTTTAAAAATTATTTGTGTGTGTGTGTGTGTGTGTGTGTGTGTGTGTGTGTGCGCGCGCGAATGTACATGCTGGGGAATGGAGCCCAGGGCCTTGTGCATATTAGGCAAGCACTCTACCACTGAACTATAGTCCCAATTAGATGTCTACTTTAAAAAAAAATTTTTTTTTGGTACTGGAGATTGAACATAGGGGTGTTTTACCTCCAAGCCATATCCCCAGCCTTTTCATTTTTTGTTTTGAAACAGGGTCTCACTAAGTTGCTGAGGGTCTTGTTAAGTTGCTGAGGCTGGCCTCGAACCTCTGATCCTACTGTACATATCTATGGGGTTCAATGTGACATTTCTTTTTTTTTTGCGGTACTGGGGATTGAACTCAGGGACATTCTACCTCCGAGCTACACCCCCAGCCCTATTTTTTATTCTTTATTTTGAAACTGAGTCTCACTAAGTTGCAGAGTGCCTCACTAGGTAGCTGAGGCTGGCCTCGAACCCGGATCCTCCAGTCTCAGCCTCCCGAATGCTGGGATTACAAGCGTGCGCCACCACACCCGGCTTTCAATGTGACATTTCAATACATGCATATAATGTGTAATGATCAGATTGGGATAATTTGCATTATCAATTACCTCAGAGATGTCTACTTTTTCTTTTTTTTTGGTATTGAAGATTGAACCCAGGGCATTCTATGTCTGGGCTACACTCCCAGCTCTTTATTTTGAAACAGGATCTTGCTAAGTTGCTGAGGCTGGCCTTGAACCTGCAATTCTCCTGTCTCAAAAGTACTGGGATTACCAGTGTGTGCCACCACCTCTGGCTAGAGATGTCTACTTTTTTTTTTCCCCCTATACTGGGGATTGAATTCAGGGACATTCATTGTAGCTCGGTTGAATCTGAACTACAACCCCCCAGCCCTATTTTTTATTTTTAAACATGGTCTTACTAAGTTGTAAAGGGCCTCACTAAGTTCCATGAACCTGGGATCCTCCTGTCTCAGCCTCCCAAGTACTGGGACTACAAGCATGCACCACCAGACCCGGTTGAGATGTCTACTTTTCTTTATTCTAACTGTTGTTACCTTATTTCAGGCTCTAATCATGGCTTAACTGGATTATTACGATAACCTCATGACTGGTTTTTCTTTTCTTTTTTTTTTTTTTGCGGTACTGAGGATTGAACTCAGGGGCATTCTACCTCCGAGCTACACCCCCAGCCCTATTTTTTATTCTTCTTTTTATTTTGAAACCGAGTCTCACTAAGTTGCAGAGGGCCTCATTAGGTAGCTGAGGCTGGCTGCAAACCCGGATCCTCCGGTCTCAGCCTCCCAAATGCTGGGATTACAAGCGTGCGCCACCACGCCTGGCTTTGGTTTTTCTTTTCTTCTTTTTTTTAAGCTTTAAATATAAGACAATATAAAAGGAGTACTGGGTTTTCTGATTCTACTCCTGCTGCTTTTGCACCAGACTCCCCATTTCTCAGAGAGTAATGCTTTTTTACCCTTTTGGGTTGTAGTTCTGTTCAGGAATCTGATGAAAGCTATGGAGTGCTCCAGTGAAAAATGCACAGGAGCCGGTGTGGTGGTGCACGCTTGTAATCCCAGTACTTGGGAGGCTGAGACCGGAGGATCCAGGTTCGAGGGCAGCCTCAGTTACTTAGTGAGGCTCTCCACAACTTACTGAGACCCTGTTTCAAAATAAAGAATAAAAAAAAAGGGCTGGAGGTGTAGCTCAGAGCTAGGATGCCCCTGGGTACAATCCCTAGTACCACAAAAAAAAAAAATGCACAGGAGCACAAGTACAAGTAGATTCTCTGAAATCCATCCATGGAATCATATAAGTTATGAATTGCTGGGCCCTAGTACAGTAATCTTTGTAAAATGCAAATCCAGTCATTTTATTTTCCTGCTTAAAATCTCCTGCCTTCAGGATAAAGGCCAAATCTTTTTTTTCTTTCTTTTTTTTTGCGGTACTAGGGATTGAACTCAGGGGCATTCTACCTCCGAGCTATACCCCCAGCCCTATTTTTTATTCTTTATTTTGAAACCAGGTCTCACTAAGTTGCAGAGTGCCTCACCAGGTAGCTGAGGCTGGCCGTGAACCCGAATCCTCTGGTCTCAGCCTCCCAAATGCTGGGATCACAAGCGTGCGCCACCACGCCCGGTGATAAAGGCCAAATCTTAGTCCACCAAGAAATATTTGCTGAGGTCCTGCTAGTATTCCAGGCAGGACAAGATGCTGCCTTCAAGGAGTTTATATTCTACTGGGAGAATAAAGACAAATTTGCACAAAAATAATATATAATTTCAGCTGTGAATGTAAATGCTGTGAATAAGAAGAAATAGGAAAAGGTATAGAGACTGGAGTAGGGATGAGCAGTGGTGCTGAGACAGGAGGATGGCAGGTTCAAACCCAGCCTAAGCAACCTAGAGAGACCCTGTTTCAAAATAAAAAAGTAGGGCTAAGGGTGTAGCTCAGAGGTAGAATGCTCCTGGGTTCAATCCCCAGTGTGTGTATGTGTGTGTGTTAATAATAAATAAATAAATAAATAAATAAATAAATAAATAAATAAATAAGACCCAGGTGTGGTGTTGCAGGCCTGTACGCCCAGTTCTTGGGAGGCTAAGACAGGAGGATTGCAGGTTTGCAGTTAGTCTCAGCAATTCAGTAAGGCTGTCATCAACTTCATAAGACCCTGTTTTCAAATAAATAATAAAATAGAGCTGGGCGCAGTAGCGCATGCCTGTAATCCCAATACTTGAGAGGCTGAACAGGTTTGAAGCCAGCCTCAGCAACTTAGCGAGGCTCTCAGTAACCTAGTGAGACCCTGTTTCCAAACAAGAAATAAAATCTGGCTAGAAGTGTAGCTTGGAGGTAGAATTCCTCTGGGTTCAATCCCCAGTACCAGAAAAACAAAACCAACCAACCAACCAACCAACGAAACATAGGGCTGGAGGTGTAGCTCAGAGGTAGACTGACCTTGGGTTCAACTTCCCGTACCACAAAATAATAAATTAATAATAGGGTTGGGGTGTATCTTGGAGGTAAAATGCCCCTGGGTTCAATCCCCAGTACCAAAAATAAATTAAAAAAAAAAAAAAAGAAAAGAAAACAAGAAGAAGGAGACAGCAATGGGGTTCACTCTTCATGGTCTATTCTACCATTTCTTAGCTCAGGAACCTTTAAGGTTTTTTTGGTTTTGTTATCTGAGTGTTCTTTCTGGCCTGCGTCAGGGTGAGAATTCCTAATCAAGAAGCCCCGTTACCTCTTTGTTATCTGTGGCATGTTTTAGTCTCTTGGCCTTGGGTTCCCCAGCAGCATCCTCATCAGATGACCTCCTCCTTTTACCCTTCCCTGCCAAATAAAACAAATGAACAGTTAGGCTGCATATCTCATGATAAAAGGAAATGACCAAAGGAGAGCAGGTGTCTCTTCATCCTGAAACTATCTATAGATGCCTCTAGGTTAGAGTTGTTTAGGAGGGAGAGGAGCTACAAGAAACTCAAGTCGGTAATGACATCATCTGGAACTCAATCTGTTCAAAAAGAAATTCATCCTCTCTTCCAAACTGGTCCTCCTTGAACTGCACCATCATCCTTCATAAGTCAGACACACAGATGTCACTCCTGATGCCTCTCTTTTTTTTTTTTTACAGTACTGAGAATTGAACCCAGACCCTCACACATGCTAGAAAAGCATTCTACCACTGAGATACTACATATCTATCTCTTTTTATTTTTTTTTATTTTTTAATTTTTATTTTTTGGTACTGGGGATTGAACTCAGGGGCATTCTACCTCCGAGCTACACCCCCAGCCCTACTTTTTTTTTTTATTCTTTATTTTGAAACCGAGTCTCACTAAGTTGCGGAGTGCCTCACTAGGTAGCTGAGGCTGGCCGTGAACCCGGATCCTCCGGTCTCAGCCTCCCGAATGCTGGGATTACAGGCGTGCGCCACCACGCCCGGCTCTATCTCTTTTTATTTTGAGACTGGCCTCAAACTTGTATTCCTCCTGCCTTAGTCTCCTGAGTAGCTGACTGCTTCGATATCTATTTTTCACCAGCCTGTTTATATTTACCATTCTCTCATCCTCCCATCCTTTCTATAGACAGAAAAATCTTTTAAAATGTAAATTAGCTGGGTGTGGTGACTCCTTCTTATAATCCCAGTACTTGGGAGGCTGAGACAGGAGGATCCCAGGTTCTTGGCCAGCCTCAGCTACTTAGTGAGACCCTATTTCAAAATAAAAAATAGGGCTGGGGGGTGTAGCTTGGAGGTAGAATGCCCCTGGGTTCAATCCCCAGTACCGCAAAAAAAGGTAAATTAGATGTCACTTCTTTGCTTAAAATCCTTTACTGGTTTTCCTTTGCTCTTAGGATAAAGAAGTGATGCTCATAAGGTCTTATTTGATCTACCCCCAGCTTGTCTCTCTAATCTTATACTTCTCTTTACTTTGCTCACCTTGTTTTAGCTACACTGACCTTCCTCAAATGCCCAGTTTTTCTTTACTACATACTATTCCCTCTGCCAAAAATGCTTAACCTGTTTAGCTCCTATTTCTGCTACGAATCTTAGCTCAAATTCCACTTTCTCAAAGAAACATACTCTCATTGCTTCAATAAATCCATTCCCCATTATATATTTTTGTAACACCTCATACTTTTCCTTCATAAGACTTATCATAATTTGTTATATGTCTATGTGATTTTTGTTTTCTTGGTGCTGGGGATTAAACTTAGGGGCATTCTACCTCCAAGCTATACCCCCAGCCCTTTTTATTTTTTGTTTTGAAACAGGATCTTGCTAGATTGCTGAGGTTGTCCTCAAACTCGTGATACTCCTATCTCAGCCTCCCAAGTACTGGGATTACAGGCATGTACCACCATGCCCAGCACTCTATGTGATTGTTTGATTAAGTATATGTCTTGTACTTAGACTTAAGCCTCATAAAGGCAAGAATCATGTTTGCTTTTTTTTGTGTGCTACTGGGAATTGAACCCAGGGGCTTTCTATCTTTGAGCTACACTCTAGCTTTATTTTACTTTACTTATTTATGTTTTGCAGTACAGGGATGGAACCAAGGGGCATCTTACCTCCAAAATATACCCCCAGCCCTATTTTTTATTCTTTATTTTGAGGCAGGGTCTCACTAAGTTGTGAGAGGGCCTCAGCAAGTAGCTGAGGCTGGCTGAGAACCTGCGATCCTCCTGTCTCAGCCTTGCAAGTACTGGGATTACAAGCATGCGCCACCACGCCTGGCTTATTTTACTTTATTTTGAAACAGGGTCTCACTAAGTTGTGGAGGACCTCACTAAGTTGCTAAGGTTGGTCTTGAACCTGTGATCCTTCTGTCTCAGCCTCCCAAGTACTGGGATTACAAGCATGTGCCACCATACCCAGCCCCATATTTTCTCATTATGATATACCATAGTGTCTGGCACGTAGTGAATACTTGGTAAATGTTCAGTTAATTCATTCATTTAACAATCAATTGAAAAAGAATCCACAATTAGGGCAAGTCACAGTTCCAAGGTCAAAATCCCTTACCTATCAAGCTCAGTTTAGGAACCAGGTACATGTCTTTTTCATTAATGACAAGTGTGGGGGCAGGTGGTGGTGGCCCAGGGTCTGAATTCTCAGTGGCAGGCACCAAGGGACAGCGCTGTACAAAGTGTGTGTCTGCCAGTCGCACAAATGTGTTTGACACCTCAGCATAGTCCATGGTCTTTCCATCTGTACAAGAGGAAAGAGGCAAGTGAGATGGCATGAGCTAGCAGAGTCCACTCCTGTAGCCAGCTTTTGCTAACAGCTGCAGATACAGTACTGACCCTCCATGGTCTCTGTGAGTCGGTCTGCCACTTTCTTCACAACAGCTGACATTGTCATTTTGCCATTCAACAGCAGCTCCTCAACAATCAGCTCTCCAGTGTCACTGTACAGTGTTTTGGTAGTATAGATGTACCGGGGATACCTAAGCATTCGCAACACCCTGCTGCACTGGGCTTCATACTCCACCACACCACGCTTATGCACTTGATATATCACCAGGTTATGTTGGATGAGGACACAAAGGGCTTTTTTCACCTAGATAGGACCCAAAAGAGAGGAAAGACCTGAAGACACAGCTCATTATTGCCAGCAATTTTCTGTCCAACAGTTTGCTAGAGATGACTAGAAAAGAATCTCCATTTTTATTTCCTCTATTGGAGTAGCTAGTCGAATGTCAATTAAAAGCTGGGCTCAGTGGCACTTGCCTGTAATCCCAGTACTTGGGAAACAGGAGGACCATAGGTGTGAGGCCAACCTCAGCAACTTAGCAAGACCATGTTTCAAAATTTAAAAAAGGGGCTGGGGTTGCAGCTTGGAGGTAGAATGCCCCTGAGCTCAAGCCCCAGTTGTTTTTGTTTGTTTGTTTGTTTTTAAATCAATGGAAGAAATCAGAAAGATTCTTTGCTATGAGGTTCACATTTATTCTGATCTTTATTTTTCATATCACAACTTACTTTCCTCCTACCATTCTCATTAAAGGTAGTAACTACACCCACAGCTCCATTTAAAAAAAAAATGTCTTAGCCAGGCGTGGTGGCGCACGCTCGTAATCCCAGCATTTGGGAGGCTGAGACCAGAGGATTCAGATTCTCAGCCAGCCTCAGCTACCTAGTGAGGCATTCCACAACTTAGTGAGACCCTGTTTCAAAATAAAGAATAAAGAATAGGGCTGGGGGTGTAGCTCGGAGGTAGAATGCCCCTGAGTTCAATCCCCAGTACTGAAAAAAAAGGTATTAATGATATTAGTAGACTCATTGTGAATAAATAACACGTGGTGTGGGAAGAGCAAAGATTTACTTAAGCAGCCATGATGAATGAGGAACACATTGAGAAGCAAAACCTCAGGGCCCAAGTACCATCCTCTTCCCCACCAGAAAACATTCTGATCCTAGGGCAGGCTTTTTCTACTTCCACTTTCTAGGGTGAGGAATAACAATACCCAAAGGTAGGCAAAATAAATTAATGAAAGAAACTAGAGAGAGCAAATTGATGTCATGTAAGCATACCTGATCCAGTGATGTTCCCGTGTCATGGGCAATTACTCTAAGTGGCTGGCTGCCAGTTCTGATTAGGTGGACTCCAATTTTTTCTACAATCTCTCCAAAATGCTCTTGCAGCAACAAAGAACACAGCTTAATTTCTGCTTGAGTCATTGTACTGGGGAGTTGAAGAACTTGGAAAAAACAAGAGTGCAAATTCATGTATTTTTTTCTGGAGGGCAATTTGACAATGCATATGAAAAGCCTTAAAATCTGGCATACATCTAACAATTTCATTTTGGATACTCTGTTCCAAGGAAATAATAAAAAGATATCACTATTCTTTTTATAATACTGACATACTGAAACAACCTAATGTTACAATAAATTGTGGCATATCTATACAGTGGGATACACTATGCTAACATTAAAAATGATTCAGTTCAATACATATTTGCAGAAAAATATAATGAATTGTAATAAAAGCAAATTGCAAAGAAAAATGTAGACTGAAACCCAATTATTGCAGAAAAATATAAAAGAAAAACATATATGTATAGGAAAAAAAGACTGCAAGTCTGTATATCAGTTTTTATCTTTATGGGATTATGTGTGATCCTATTTTTCTTTAAAGATTGGATGAGTGTTTAGGGTCACTGTTGACAGCTCAGGGGGAGTGAACAAGCAGTTTCATTCCCACTCAATAAAGGAACAGACAGTTTAAAAATACAAATGAAAGCCGGGCGTGGTGGCGCACGCTTGTAATCCCAGCATTCGGGAGGCTGAGACTGGAGGATCCAGGTTCGCGGCCAGCCTCAGCTACCTAGTGAGGCACTCCGCAACTTAGTGAGACTCGGTTTCAAAATAAAGAATAAAAAATAGGGCTGGGGGTATGGCTCGGAGGTAGAATGCCCCTGAGTTCAATCCCCAGTACTGCAAAATAAATAAATAAATAAATAAAAATAAAAATACAAATACAAATGAGAGCCCGGTGTAGTGGCACACACTTGTAATCCCAGCATTTGGGAGGCTGAGACAGGAGGATCCGGGTTCACGGCCAGCCTCAGCTACCTAGTGAGGCACTCTGCAACTTAGTGAGATCCTGTTTCAAAATAAAGAATAAAAAATAGGGCTGGGGGTATAGCTCGGAGGTAGAATGCCCCTGAGTTCAATCCCCAGTACCGGAAAAAAAAAAAGAGGTGTAGAGAAGACCTTCTCCACAGGGTGCTTCAAACAGAAGATGTAGTTATGTCGTTCGCAGAGCAGGATTTAATTCTTAAATTTCTACTCCTTGGCGGGGTGTGGCGACGCACGCCTGTAATCACAGTACTTGGGAGGCTGAGACGGGAGGATCACTGGTTCGAAGCCAACCTCAGCAACTTAGCGAGACCCTGTTTGCAAATAAATAAAATACAGCTGGGCGTGGTGGCGCACTTTGTAATCCCAGTACCTGGGAGGCTGGGACAGGAGGATCGCAGGTTGGAGGACAGCCTCAGCAACTAGAAAGACTCGCATCAACCTAGCGAAACCCTGTGTCAAAATAAAAATAAAATAGGGCTGGGAGTGTAGCTCGGAGGTAGAATGCCCTTAGGTTCAATACACAGCGTCACCAAGAAAAAAAAAAAAATTCTATTCCTTGACAAAGTAGACAAGTAGACACAAACAGAAACGGATGCAGTTGATATGATTATATGTCCATCACAAGCTGCTGTACCAAATATTGTTCATTTATTTCTCCCAGTTCCTTAGAATTCAAGTCTGGGCCCCGGACCTCGGTATAACTAGACTCTTTCACCAATCCACATGTTTTTGGAGAAGCATTTCCAGACCCCATAATTGGCTCCTGGCTCTGGATACCCTACAGGCACGTTTCGGTTCCAGAACTGGTCTCCTGGTCCCGAGTCTGGGCCGCCTCGTTCGGAGAGCATTTCCTACTAACCTCGAGGTTAGAGCTCATTCAGAGGCTCGGCACAGCGGCTAGCTGCGGCTCCCGCAGGCATCCAGGGCACAGCTGGGGACCACAGCTCTCCTTCCGAAGTGGCCGGCGGCGGCGGAGGAGGATGGGAGGCGGGCCGCTCTAGCCCCCGGCGTCGGTGGTTTCCGGCGACGCTCTTGCTCTCCTCTCGCTGGGCTCGGAGGACCGGCGAGGGCTGTTTGAGTTGCCGGCGGGCGGGCCGCGGCGGGCTGACTCCAGCCTACGCCTCTTTGGTGCTGGTAGGCGGGCCGCTAGGTTGCCGTCCGCGCCGCCGCCTCGCTGGGGCCGGCGGGCTCACGTGACCAGCGCGGACTCTGGAGCGGCGGGCGGCGACCGCAGCCCGGGAGGTAGCGGCCTGGCGAGGGACCGGCCGGCTGCCCTCTCGGACCGCGGCGGCAGAGAGAAAAATGGCGGAGGCTTCGGCGGCCGGGGCGGACGCGGGCGCCGCGGTAGCCGCGCACCGGTTTTTCTGTCACTTTTGCAAGGGCGAGGTCAGCCCCAAACTACCGGTAAGAGCCCCGGGTCCTCTGCGCTCCGGCACCGCAGAGATTCCTATCCTCGAGGTCTCGGAATCAGGGCTCAGGCTCCATGCACAGCCCGGCGCCCCTGACATCTGTCTCCCCAGCACCTGCTGCCCGCTGTCTCCGGTCCAGTGACCCTGGGCGGCAGGGCCCTGGCTCGTAACTCCTGCCCAGCCCTTATTTCCTCCTCGACTGCTCGCCTTGCCCCCATTCCTCGCCTCTCTTTACCTGCCCCCCCTCCATCTTTTTGTCTTCCTTAGCGAGTTCTCCTCTGACAACTCGCCCTCAATTTTCTTGCACTCTTCTTCACCTTGTCTTCCTTTCACGATGACCTCCCCCCGCCACCCTCAGTACTCCGCTGTTGCTTCTCACCTTCCTCTATATGTTTTCCCACTTTTCACCAGATCCACCCCTTTCCGCAACCTCAGTGAGGCCAAATAGCGGGTTGCTGGGGATGGCCCCTATTCGGTTGTCTTTAGGGAAAGGAGCACTGAGAGGGTTGGAAGGTAACGGGGGAGGGTTTGCTCTTCATTGGTTTCCAGGGTTCTTGTGAAAGTGAAAACAGTGTACTAATGACTTGCAGACTGCTTCGCTCCCTATCACTGTGGAAGGAAATGACTTTAGGAAGAATGCAGGACATACCGTTTCAACTTAGTTTATTTTGGATGTCATTTTACCAATGGGCTTCAGTAACCCCTTCCTCCCCCTCCCGTCCCCCATTCTGTTCTCTCTGTTCACTTAAGACGAAGATCCAGGGTACAGTGTTGGGGGCTGCTTCCTCTGACATGAAATTGGTTTCATCAGTTTCTGCCAGACTATCAGCCAAAAGAGAGGTAGCGCTATGGTTTATAGAGAAAACGCTTCTGCAGCATGTTGGCCAGTGCCAGCACACCAAACTAAGAAGCTGGTTTTGGTTGGGTTTTAGCTCTATGGGGAGATCCGTCAGGTTGAATATTAATCTCACCTTCGGCCAACTGTCTTTATATAAAATTACTTATGAATGTTCTTTTCCTTAGAAGTGTCTAGTTTCAGTTTTAAGACAGGTTGACTACATAACAGTTTACACACACACACACACACACACACACACACATCATCATCATCATCATCATCATCATCATCTCAGATACAGTCTAGGAGAAAGCCTATTAAATAAAGTATTGTCTGTCTTTTTCTTAGAAACACAGGTGGGGTCGAGTGAATAAGCACCCAAAGAATATTTTAATTTGTGTTTCATTTTTTCAGGGTTTTACAACATTTTTTTCCCCTGTATTTGTCTCACCCTCAAGTTCATAGTCATGGTTACAGCTAATGTTACTTGGTTTTGCTTGCTGATTTTGCTGTGTGTTTATGTGCTTTCAGCCATATTTTAGTGTTGGGGAAAAGCAGGTGCTTTGTTTTTTCCTGTAAACATCAGAACTCTCTCACCACAGAGAGGGAGTCTGGAATTCAGCCAGTGTGTGTGTGACTAGTGACATGTCATTGAATGTTATGCCTTTTTGTATATTGTGGCCTTAGCTCTTTGGGTCTATAAGTTGCTGTTTATTAATTTGCATTTCAGAGTGAGAAGACAGTCTAAATTTCTACAATTTATTATGTCTTCTTATCACCTCAAATCTTCACTTCAAAGGGATAATTTGAAATGCTTTTAAAGTTTTTACTAATGTTTTTTTCTTTTTTGGTGGTACTGGGGTTAGAACTCGGGCATTCTACCTCTGAGCTACTTCCCTGGTCCTATTTTATTTTGAAATGGTCCCACTAAGTTGTGGAGGTCCCCACTAAATTGGGGAGGGCCTTGCTAAGTTGTTGAGGCTGGCTTTGAACCTGTAATCCTCCTGTCTCAACCTTCCAAGTACTGGGATTATAAGCATGTGCACCATGCTGGATTTTTACTAATCTTTAGTTAGATGTCTGGAGAAGTTCTTGATCTTTTTTAGTTTGATTTGTTATCTTCCTTGCCTGACTTATATTTTTATTTTTACTTATTTATTTTTTGTGGTACTAGGGTTTGAACCCAGGGGCATTCTACCTCTGAGCTATACTCCAAGCCCTTTACCCTTTTTATTTTGAAACAGAGTCTTGCTGAGTTGCTGAGGCTGGCCTCGAACCTGTGATCCTCCTGTCTCAGCCTCCCAAGTACTTGGATTACAGGTGTGTGCCACTGTGCCTGGTTTATGTCTGACTTATAAGTTGAGGTCTATCATGAGACTATAACCAAGTACTTCCTACATACATACAAGCTTCTTTGCTGGATATCTTCCAAGTGATATGGAGAAATATGTGGTTCTTGCTTTTAAGTATCTCCTCTCCTCAAGCTTTTTTGGAAAGACAAGCCAAACATGGAAAAGCCCGCCCGCTCTCCTCTCCTCTCCTCTCCTATTCTCTCTCTCTCTCTCTCTCTCTCTCTCTCTCTCTCTCTCTCTCTCTCTGTGTGTGTGTGTGTGTGTGTGTGTGTGTGTGTGTGTGTGGTACTAGGGATGAAAATCAGGGGCATTCTACCTCCTGGCTGTACCCCTAGCCCTGTTTTTATTTTTTATTTTGAAACAGAGTTTCGCTAAGTTGATGAGAGTCTTACTAAATTGCTAAGGCTATTCTCCAACCTATGATCCTCCTGTCTCAGCCTCCTAAGTACTGGGATTACAGGTGTGTGCCACCACGCCTGGCAAAGTCATACTTTTTGTTAAGGGCAAGGACAACTTCTGAGAAATGCATTGTTAAGCAATTTTATTCTTCCTGAATATCAGAGAGTTTATTTACACAAACTAAGATAACTACCATGTCACAGGGCAATACAATCTTGTGGAAACACCTCCTAGTCCATATGCAGACAGTTATTAGTTATGTAGTGCCTGACAATGAAGTGAACTAGGATGGATAAAATGTGCTTTTGATTTCAGAGAGGGGAACATGGTCACGTTGGTGCTAGTGGAGAAGGTATGACAGAGAGATGGGATTTAAATTGAGTTTTGAAGGATAGGTAGAATTCAGATTGAGAATACCCAAGACTGAGGAATCAAAAGGAAGAGGGGGTTGAGGAAGAAGGGAAAAATAGTAATTTGTGTGTGTGTGTGTGTGTGTGTGTGTGTATGTGTGTGCAGTACTGGGAATTGAATCCAGAGGCATTCTACCTCTGACCTATGCCCCAGACCAATTTTATTTATTTGGAAACAGGATCTCACTAGGTTACTGAGAGCCTCACTAAATTGCTGAGGCTGTCTTTGAACCTACAATTCTCCTGTCTTAGCCTGTCTTTTTAAAAATGGAGTAAAATTGTATATATTTATGGGGTACAATGTGATGTTTGATACATGTATACATTGTGGAATGGCTAAGTCAAATTGTAACATATACATTCCCTCACGTACTTATCTTTTTTTTTTTTTCTGGTAAGATCACTAAAAAATCATTGTTAAGTGTCTCTAGGCAAAGGTCAGAATTACAGTGTCAATTTGTATATATGTCAGTGAGTTCCACCTTGTTTCATGGCCTTTGTGTGTGTGTGTGGGGGGGTGCTGGGGATTGAATCCAGGGGTGCTATACCTCTTAACTACACTCCCAGCCTTTTATTTATTTATTTATTTTTTGTTTTGAAACCTGATCTTGCTAAATTACTGCATGTTTGCCCCAAATATGTGATTCTCCTGTCTTGACTTCCCAAATACTGGGATGACAGTCTTGCACCACCATGCCCAGCTTTTCATTGCCATTTCAATATCCTTAATCCCATCTTGAAAATGTTGGTTATGAGAATGACCAGGTCAGTGTCTTATTCAGTATAAACCTATCTCTGCTACTGAAAAACCAGCTCGTACATTGGTAATTTGATATGCATCTGATCTATCTATATAGGACAACATCAAAAAGGGTTTTTTTTTTTTTTTTGTACTGGGGATGGAACCCAGGGGCATTCTACCTCCGAGCTGCATCCCAAGCCCTATTTTTTATTCTTTATTTTGAAACAGGTTCTCACTAAATTGCGGAGGGCCTCATTAAGCAGCTGAGTCTGGCAGCGAACCCGGATCCTCCAGTCTCAGCCTCCCAAATGCTGGGATTACAAGTGTGAGCTACCACGCCCGGCTTTCAAGAAGTTTTTTATAGATACTTTTTTTTGGGGGGGGGGGGTTACTGGGGATGGAATCCAGAGGCATTCTATTTCTAAGCTTTACCTCCCAGCCCTATTTTATTTTTTGTTTTGAAACAGGGTCTCACTCGGTCGCTGAGAGAAAGAGTCTCATAAATTGCTAAGACTGGTCTTGAACCTGTGATCCTCCTGTCTCAGCCTCCTCCATACTGGGATTATAGGTATGCACTATCCACCTGGATTTTATAGATAATTTTTAGTGTAAACTTGGTGTTTCCTCACTATAAATACAGAGCATACAGTAGGGATGTACAGTTTTTTTCAACTGGATGGGTGTTACAGGAAACCTGTCTGTCCTGAGGATACCCAAACCCAGCTTATCAGGGATAGTTTTTTTATTATCTTGATTGAATTTGCATTTCTAGAGGGTACCAACTCTTTTAATAGTTGGCTGTCAGGAACTAGCACCCATGAAGGGTCTCATCACTGAACATCAGAGACTGGGTATTGACTTTTTTTTTTTTTCAGGAGAATCAAACCCAAGGCCTCACACATACTAGGCAAGTGCTCTATCACTTAGCAGCACCCCCAACTCTACATCTGTTTTTAATGAGCCGTTACTAGGTATTTACCCACTAAGTGGGAAGTACTGCTTCAGAGCCATTTCATCTGTTGCTGATTTATTCACCACATAGCAGAGCCATAAGTGTATTCAGTGGGACTAGGTTATAAGGTTTTATACTCTTCTGTTATTTCTTCTCCCTTCTTCAATCTAGGATATAGTGCTTCCTAATACATTTGGAAGTGCATGCAGACAACAGCAATAGCTTACCCAATGATCAGTCTTAAAACTGTCCCTGGGGTTTTGTTTATAATTTTTCTTGTCATCCTGTTACTATTAAGGATTCATGGACCCAGCTAACTTTAATGTTCATATGAAGAGAAATAGTTTTGGTTATAACTTCTGAGAGAGATTGAAATATACCTAGTTTTATGTAGGTTAAGGTAAAAGTAGGTTGAAGTAGTTAAATTTGGTAAAATAACACTCCTTACTGCTCATCCTGATCTATCAGTCTTAGCTTTGTGCATCCTTTGGTGTGAACTAAGGGTTCATTTAGAAAGAAGATACTAGGAAATGAGAAATCATGCAGGGTATTATTTAAACATGAAAATGGATTCAGTGGCACTGTTACCTGCTAGGCTTCAAAGAAGAATCTTCATGCCAAGGGAACATTAGGAATTTCTTTCTCTTATTAAAAGTGTTTTTCTAGCTGGGTGTGGTGGCGCACGCTTGTAATCCCAGCATTCGGGAGGCTGAGACCGGAGGATCCGGGTTCATGGTCAGCCTCAGCTACCTAGTGAGGCACTCCACAACTTAGTGAGACTCGGTTTCAAAATAAAGAATAAAAAAAAAATAGGGCTGGGGGTATAGCTCGGAGGTAGAATGCCCCTGAGTTCAATCCCCAGTACCACAAAAAAAATAAATAAGTAAAAAAATAAAAAGTGTTTTTCTATTTATAGTGAAAATAACTGGTAAAATTTAGTGAGTACTAAAAGTGCTGTACCGCTGAGTTATATCCCCAACCCTAAACTTGTGTTGTGTGTGTGGTACTAGGGATTGAACCTAGAGGCATTCTACCTTTGAGCTACACCCCCAGCCCAATTTTATTTCTTATTTGGAAGTAGGGTCTCACTAGGTTGATGAGAGTCTTACTATTTGCTGAGGCTGTTTTTTTTTTTTTTTGTGGTACTAGGGATTGAACCCAGGGGTATTCTACCTCTAAGCTATACCCCTAGCCCTATTTTTTATTCTTTATTTTGAAACAGGGTCTCACTAAGTTGCAGAGTGCCTCACTAAGTAGCTGAGGCTGGCTGTGAACCTGCAATCCTCCTGTCTCAGCCTCCCAAGTACTGGGATTACAAGTGTGGGCCACTCTACCACGGTCGCTGAGGCTGTTCTTGAACCTGCAATCCTCCTGTCTCAGCCTCCCAAGTATAGGGATTACAGGCATGTGCCACCACACCGGCTGGATTTGTAGTCATACATCATAATGTAGCTCAGAATAATAGGGGCATACATACACATAGCACTTGGTGAGCTTTCTCTGGCTCCCTCCCTACTCCTTTCCCTTCCCTTGTATATGACATTGATATTGGCATTGATGCTTTCACAAAACTTGGATTTTAAAGCAAGAGATTTTGATCACATGGTCTAAAGCCCCTGGGTTTCAGGTTTACATGTGATTGAATAAAATGGCATTGTGTATTTTTTGGTCATCAGATGATAGAAGAAACACTTAAAGAAACTTCACAAAGCTCCTACCTCACCTGACTGTCCTATTGAGAGAAAATGTGATACCAAGACTAATGAAGTTACTGTGATGATTGGGTAGTATACCACAGAGGACTAGTGTCATGGAATGTAAAGATGTCATTCCATCCCCACATACCACCACCTCCTGTTTCTCCATTAAACTCAGGTCAGGGAATAGTAACTGATTAAGATTGAATCTGGTAGAGTCATCCTTGCACAGCTGAGATACATCATATGCATAATATCCTACTTTTGGTATTGATGAGATGAGACTAGAATGGTTCTTACGTGTTTTATGGAGACGAGGGCATCTCCCAAATGCAGATAAGAGAGCAGTCTAAGGACTGCCAGTGTTTTACTCACCTCTGAGGATCTACTCAAAAGGACCACTAGGCTTCTCTTCCCCTATTTCCTTATTATATTGCCTTCTTTTATCTAAGAAAATGTCATCCCTAGCCGGGTGTGGTGGCGCACGCTTGTAATTCCAGCATTTGGGAGGCTGAAACCGGAGAATCCGGGTTTGAGGTCAGCCTCAGCTACCTAGTGAGGCATTCTGCAACCCTGTTTCAAAATAAAGAATAAAAAATAGGGCTGGGGATGTAGTTTGGAGATAGAATGCCCCTGAGTTCAATCCCCAGTACTGCAAAAAAAAAAAAGAAAGAAAGAAAATGTCATCCTTATCAATAAGTAATGTTACCTTGTTTGGCTCTTTACCAGCTGCTACACAGGAATTAACCATTTTGTTGTGATGATGTAATATAGAAGGACATTCTAATGACCCCATAATAAAAGTATCCAAAAAGAAGGTTTCTTCAGAACTTTTTAATTTTTCCCATGGTACTAGGGATTGAAGTCAGGGGCATTCTACCTCTGAGCTATACCCCTAGCTTTATTTTTTTATTTTGAAACAGGGTCTCTCTGAGTTGCTTAGGTCCTAAGTTCCTGAGGCTGGCTGGGAACCTATGATTTTCATGTCTCAGCCTCCCAAGTACAAGACTGTAGGCATGTGCCACCATGCCTGACTCTTCAGGACTTTATAATGTTTTTTTTTTTTTTTTTTTGCAGTACTGGGGATTGAACTCAGGGGCATTCTACCTCCGAGATATACCCTCAGCCCTATTTTTTTTAAAGTCTTTTTATTTTGAAACCGAGTCTCACTAAATTGAGGAGTGCCTCACTAGGTAGCTGAGGCTGACCATGAACCCGGATCCTCCGGTCTCAGCCTCCCGAATGCTGGGATTACAAGCATGCGCCACCACGCCTGGCTCACTTTATAAAGTTTTAATTGAGGAAAGCAACTTAGTAATTTGAGCCATGTTTGAGAGGTTTTAATGAATAGATTACCTTAAACTCTGCTATTGGTACTCATTATGTAAAGACTTCTCGGTTAGAGTCTTTCTGGTGTTATATTGCAGTTGCTTATTAAATATTTTTTGATTGAAGTGGCAGTGTTTTGAGATCTTTATCTAAAAGACTACAATGATTCCAGTACTTGAGAGGCTGAGACAGGAGGATCATAAGTTCCTGGCTAGCCTCAGGAACTTAATGAGGCCCTGTTTCAAAATAAAATAGGGCTGGGAATGTAGGTAGATTGTCCCTGGGTTCCATCCCAGTGTGCCCTCTTCACCTCCCTCTGTCTTTCTCTCTTTCCCCCTTGCTCCCTCCCTCCTTTTCTCCTCTCTCTTTCTCTCTCTCTCTCTCTCACACACACACACACACACACACACACACACACACACAGAGCTACAATGGTATAAAATTCAGGTACTATGTCTGAACATATATTATAATTCCCTGTAGGGTCTAGAACTAAGAAATTTGTATTCTTTTAGTTTTTTTTTTTTAATTTATGTTTAAAAAAATTTTGTGGTACTGGGGATTGGACCCAGGGACATTCTATCTCTTAGCTAAACCTCTACCCTTATTTTTAAAAACTTTTTTTATTTTGGAACAGGGTCTCACTAAGTTGTTGAGGGCCTCGCTAAATTGTTGAAGCTGGTCTAGAACCTGTGATCCTCCTCTCTCAGCCTGCCAGGTACTGGGATTACAGGCATTTGCCACTACAGGCAGGAATTTGTGTTCTTATGGGTAGAAGCCTAGTTCTATCTTTTAAATTCTACTGATAAGTAGATGGATATGTTGGGGAAATTTGTGGGACTTTTTCAGTATGAGGAAGAAAAAATAAAATTTACTGCTCATGAAATTCCTTATCTTTTTGGAAGAGGAAGTACTGACTGGATACTAACGCTTTGTGTTTCTTAATTTTTTTTTTTTTTTTTGCTTTACTAGGGATTGAACTCAGGGGCGTTCTACCTTCGAGCTATACCCCTAGCCCTATTTTTTATTCTTTCTTTTGAAACCGGGTCTCACTAAGTTGTGGAGTGCCTCACTTAGGTAGCTGAGGCTATCTGCGAACCCAGATCCTCTGGTCTCAGCCTCCCGAATGCTGGGATTACAAGCATGTGTCACCACGCCCGGCTTAGTTGGCTTTTTTTGATCTTTTGTTCAGGGAGAGAATGCTAAGATCTTTCAGGCAGCCAGTTTATAAGAGGCAAGAAAGTTTGTTGCTTTTTTTTTTTTGCACTGGGGATTGAACCCAAGGATATTTTAACTCTGAGCTATATCCCCAGCCCTATTTTCTATTCTTTATTTTGAAACAGGGTCTCACTAAGTTGCAGAGGGCTTAAGTAGCTGAGGCTGGCTGCGAACCTGCGATCCTCCTGTCTCAGCTTCCCAAGTACTGGGATTACAAGTGTGCGCCACCATGCCTGGCGCTTTTTTTTTTTTCCTGCAGGCAAATTAGAATGGGTTTAAGAATAAGAACCGTGACCAGGCAGGGTAGCGTATGCTTGTATTCCCAGTATTTGGGAGGCTGAGACAGGAGGATCACATGTTCAAAGCCAGCCTCAGCAATATAGTAGGGCTCTCAGAAACCTAGTGAGACCCTGTTTCCAAATAAAGAAATAAAATCGGACTGGGGGTGTAGCTTAGAGGTAGAATGCCTCTAGGTTCAACACCCAGTATTTAAAAAAAAAATAAGATACCATGGATGCTGGCTTTGTTTCATTTTTCTACAGCTAATGATGAGGAATAAGGAAGTGTAGAGCAGTGATTTTCAGATGGGGTCAGTTTTGCTCCCCAGAAGTTTTGCTGCTGTAGGCAATGCCTGTAGACATTTTCGATTGTCACTGCGGGGGGGCTGTGGGGAGGATTCCAACTGTTGTCTAGTGAGTAGAAGCCAGAGATGCTGCTATACGTGCTATGATGCACAGGACACCCATTCAAAACAATTACTGGGCCTAAAATGTCAAGAATGCTGAGGTTGAAGCTGGGCGTGGTGGCGCACGCTTGTAATCCCAGCATTCAGAAGGCTGAGACCAGAGGATCCGGGTTCGCGGCCAGCCTCAGCTACCTACTGAGGCACTCGGCAACTTAGTGAGACCCTGTTTCAAAAAATAAAAAATAGGGCTGGGGGTATATCTTGGAGGTAGAATGCCCCTGAGTTCAATCCCCAGTACCAAAAAAAAAAAAGAATGCTGAGGTTGAGAAATTCTGGTGTGAATAGAAGAATAAAAGGATAGTCATTGTCTTCTTGTGCTAGTCGTTTTTAACGCTTTTTTTTTTTTTTTGGTATGGGGAATTGAACCCAGCAGCATTCTACCTCTGAACTAGGGGCATTCTATCTCTGAGCTACATCCCCAGGCTTATTTTTAATTCTTTATTTTGAAACAGGGTCTCACTAAGTTGTGGAGTGCCTCACTAAGTAGCTGAGGCTAGCCGCAAACCCAGATCCTCCTGTCTCAGCCTCCCAAGTACTGGGATTACAAGCGTGTGCCACCATGCCTGGCTCCTTATTTTTTATATTGAGACAGGGTATTGCTAAGTTGCTGAGGCTGGCCTGGAACCTGTGATCATCCTGTCTCAGCCTCCTACGTACTGGGATTCCAGGCATGCACCACTGTGTCTGACTCTGTATCTTTGATTTCTAATTTTGGGATCTTGATGAGAATTTTCAGTAAGATAATTGAGACCATATAATTTTAGCTAAAACCCTCATGGGAGGGATTGTTTGGAACAGGGACTAGGGCTCAGTAGTTTGGTGGCTTCTGTTACATTATAGCATATCTGTTGGGTCACTTTCTCTCCTTGTGCTTAGTGAGACCAGAGAAATTGGATCACTCCTCTCAAGTTACATATTGTAGGGCAACTTCTAAAAGTATCCAAATTTTTGTCAGTTGGGGAGTAATCAAGTTAGTTATACTGCATGTAATACAGTAAAACAGCTGGAAATTCCAGTTTGAAAACAAAACAAAAAGCAGACAACACGCCTAGCTTCTAGTTTTTCTGTAGCTCACCTTAGTGCTAATCCGTTTTTACTTTGTGCTTCTCTTACAGCTCTTTAGAAGTTTCTTGAGATCATGAGATTTTGTGCCTAATTTTTAGTTTCTTCAGACTCTCGGTTGAGAGGGTAGATTGAAGTTATCAATCCTTGTTCTACTAGTTCTTTATGTGACTGCCACTGAATTGTCTGATCCTTTCAGTTTACCTTAGTATAACCCATTATAAAATGATACCTAGTTATACCTATTAGAAGCATGAATGAGCATTCTTAGGAATGGATCATTAATCCTGATATTTAAAGGCAGTGTAAGAATGATGACCAGTTTCGTTCATAGAGAAATAGGGCCTTTAGATTGCTCTTATAGTTTCAGATACAGAAGTTTATGTTAGGTACAGAATGATTCTTCTTTTTTAAGCTCTCCCTCAATTGTTAGCAGGTCAGTGTTTCTTTAGCAGTTCCCAGATGCATGTTTGTCATATCCAAGTGTTTTAGCTCTTCTCATTTTTTTTTTTTTTTTTTTTTTTTGCGGTACTGGGGATTGAACTCAGAGGCATTCTACCTCCGAGCTATACCCCCAGCCCTATTTTTTTATTCTTTATTTTGAAACCGAGTCTCACTAAGTTGCGGAGTGCCTCACTAGGTAGCTGAGGCTGGCCGAGAACCCGGATCCTCCGGTCTCAGCCTCCCGAATGCTGGGATTACAAGCGTGCGCCACCACGCCCGGCTAGCTCTTCTCATTTTTTAAAATTAATCAATTTATTTATTTATTTTTGTGGTCCTGGGGTTTAAACCCAGGGGCATTCTACCTCTGAACTACATCCAGCCCTATTTTATTTTTGAAACAGGGTCTCATTAAGTTGCTGAGGCTAGTCTTGAAAACTGTGATCTTCCTGTCTCAACTTCCCAAGTACCGGGATCACAAGTGTACCGTGTATGCGTTCGTTCGTTCGTTTGTTTATTTATTTATTTATTTATTTATTTATGGTACTGGAAATTGAACCCAAAGGCACTCTACCTCTGAATTACACCCCTAGCCCTATTGTTATTTTTATTTTGAAACAGGGTCTCAAAAAGGCCTCAAACAGGGGGGAAGGTGTAGCTTGGAGGTAGAATGCCCCTGGATTAAATCCCCAGTACCCCTCCTCCACACACACACGGGATTTAGTGGACAGCGTGATGTTTTGATATACCTATACAGTGAGATGATTACCAGTCCAGCTTTGTTTGGTTTCACATCCATTACTCTTAAGCATTTGGGCTCCTCTGAGGCATTGTTCATTTCTTATTTTGCGTCTAAGTACCTAAGATTAGGGTATTCACAGAAATTTGTTTTTTGTTGCAGTGCTGGGAATTGAATCCAGAGCATCATATGTGCTAGGCAAGGACTCTACAACTGAACTACAACCCCAGCCTGGCAAAAAGTTTCTTTTATGCACCTTTACTTGGCTAACTACTAGAACATAATTAGTGAAAGTATGATTTTATAGAGCATACGCTTTGGTGGTGGTTGTAGTGACTTTTAATCCCAGCTTATTTTTCTTTCTGTACAATGTTTGATATGTAGAATGTATGCTGAGTGAATGACTGTTGGAAGATAAATATTACTCTAAACTATTATGGTACACATCAGAGCTAAAGATTCATACTTTTGGGGCCATTTGCCACTTTATATCTATGCAACTGTGTTGTTCCACTGCTTGCTGCCTTTAGTGTGAGCAAGCAAAAACACTATGTAACTAAGCCTTTCCTGGCTATATTGTGTTGTATGAGGTTAACTCTTTCTCTGATTAATTCTTGTAGTTTAGTCTGTTTTTTTTTTTCTTAGAAAATTTGGCTTCTTTTCCATCTGGTCAAGCTCAAATCAAGTACTGCTTTGTCCTGTGACCTGATTTTCTGCCTCGGTACACAATGAGCTAAAGAAGGTTCGTTGATTATGCCCTCTTGTTCGGTTTCCCTGATAATGTCAGTGTTCACTCATGGCCTGGAATGAAGGAATAAAATGATGAAGGTTGTGAATGTTACTATTCTTAGAGTGGGACCAGAAATTAAGACAGTTTTATTAGCCTAGAACACAGTCACAGCTCTTCAAACTGTATTTAAATTGTATAGTTATCCTTGTATAATACTGAAACTATCACCTCATGACTTTTTTTGTGTGGGGGCTGGGGATTGAACCGAGGACCTCATGCATGCTAGGTTCTACCGCTGAGCTATGTCCCCAGAGTTGCTCTTCCTTTGGAGTGAGTAGTGGCCTTCATGAATGAGTCACCTTCTTTGCTTTCCTGAAGAAGAGCTAGGGGACGAGTTAGTGAGGACATCATACGTGCTCTACAACAGGTCTTAAAGTCTGCAAAGGGATTGGTGGACCTGGGAACAGAATTCAGAAATTTTATTCTTTGTTTTGGAGTTTACTGGATACATTGGAAATTGAAGGAAATATAACCTGGCTTGAAAAGGAATAATGATAGGGATCTTTGACCTACAGATGTGACTTGGTATGGAATTAAGAGTGTGGGGTGGTGGTAGCTTAGAACCTATGATATGTTTCAAACATCTTGTATTCTGAATCTTTCTACTGCAGGGGGTAGAGCTCAGTGGTAGAATGCTTGCCCAGCCTGTCTGTGTGAGGCCATGGCCTCCATCCCCAGCCAGGGGTGGTGGTGGTGGTGGTGGTGTATGCGAGGAAGCTAATCCCTCTAATTAGTTGTTTCCGAACACTTTTTTTTTTGGTGGTACTGGGGATTGAATACAGGGACATTCTACCTCCAAGCTATTCCCCTAGCCCTATTTTACTTTTATCTTTGAAACAGGGTCTCACTAAGCCAATAAAAGTCTCGCTACTTGCTGAGACTGCCCTCAAACCTCCTGAGTACTGGGATTATAGCTGTGTGCCACCATGCCCTGCGAGTTTCTGAACTCTTTTTGCCATTTAATACTCAAAGATAATATGAACAGTAGGGTGTGATTAAGTTAATGTGTGTGTGTGTGTGTGTGTGTGTGTGTGTGTGTGTGTGTGTTACTGAGGATTGAACCCAGGGGCATTCTGCTTCTGGGCTACACTCCCAGTCCTATTTTTTATTCTATTTATTTATTTATCAATCAACCAATCACTAGGAATGGAACCCAGAGGCATTCTACCTCCTCCAAGCTACTCCCCCAGTGTGATTTTATTTTGTATTTGGAAACAGTCTCACTAGGTTGCTGATAGCCTCACTATGTTGCCTAGGCTGGCTTTGACCCTGCGATCTTCCTGTCTCAGCCTCTCAAGTACTGGGATTACAAGTGTGCACCACCACGCCTGGCCTTGTGGGTAATTTTTTTTTTTTTTTTTGTGGTGCTGGGGATTGAACCCAGGGGCATTCTACCTCCAAGCTGTACCCCCACCCCTCCAGCCCTATTTTTTATTCCTTATAGTTGCAGAGAGCCTCACTAAGCAGCTGAGGCTGGCTGTGAACCTGTGATCCTCCTATCTCAGCCTCCCAAGTAATGGAATTACAAGCATGTGCCACCATGCCCAGCTCTTGTGGGTAATTTTAGATGAAATAAAAGTGGAAAGTCTGGCTGGGCATGGTGGTACAGGCTTGTAATTCCAGTACTTGGGAGACTAAGACAAGAGGATCACAGGTTCCTGGTCAGTGACTTAGAGGTCCTCCACAAGTTAGTGAGACTCTGTTTCAAAATAAAGAATAAAAAATAGGTCTGGGGGTATAGCTCAGAGGTAGAATGCCCCTGGGTTAAATCCCCATTTCCACAAAAAAAGAAAAAAGTAGAAAGTCTGAAACAGTTCATTCAAGTGTACCTGCTAATAAGTATATTGACTAGAGTTGTAGATAATAAAATTTCAGATCGCAGGGGGAGTGAGATCAGGGTCCTGAGGAAGTCCTCAAAGGGGAGGTGGACCTCAACTCAGGCGGGAGGGTCCTTGATGTTGTAACAGAAAACAATTTAAGGATGGTTACAGTGGGGCACAGATTGATTCCACTGAATACACACTCTTAGAGACAGGAAAGAGTGTAGGCATTTAAGAGGCGTAGACTAGCTACATCTTATCTAGACATATTTATACATGCGGAATCTAAACTATAGGAACATGAGCTAAAAAGATGTTTTTGGTTCTCCTTTGGTTTGGACACTGCATATATTATTACTTAGTAAGGGTTGTTTTCTTCTTTGTTCTTGGTGAAAAAAATCTAATAATTTTCTTATTAGGGGTGTGTGTGTGTGTGTGTGTGTGTGTGTGTGTGTGTGTGTTACTGGGGATTGAGGAAGAGGCATTCTAATTCTGAGCTACACTCCTAGCTCTATTTTGTTTTGAAACAGGGTCTCACTGAGTTGTGGAGGGTCTCTTATTAAGTTGCTGGGGTTGGCTGTGAACCTGTGATCCTCCTGTCTCAGCCTCCCAAATACTGGGATTATAAGTATGTGCCACTATGCCTGGCTATCAGGGTATTTTATTTTATTTTGTTTTGTGAACTTAAAACAGAACTAGGTTGATGTAACATTAAGGATTTGATCAAAAGTATGACACACAGTTGAAGTAATTAGATGATCTATGGAGAAGGTCTAATAATTTAACTGTGCTGTTTGTGATCAGAGTATGTGAAAGTAAACTTTGAATCTGGGCTTTTAATGATGGCCACTCTTGTTTTGTCCTTCATGTCTCTTTTCTACTTATCCTTATATCTTTTATCCTACCTCATGATGACACAAGCTGGATGTCCACTTGTTTTCTTGCTCTGATTTTCTGCTTATTGAGTGTGTAATCTGGATCAACTATAATAATAATACTTATTAAGTGTCTACTATCTAATATGCCAGGTACTGAGTTAGTATTTTGTAAACATCTTTTTATTTTTTTGTACTGGGGACTGAACTCAAGGGCATTCTACTACCCTCTGAACCTTTTTTCCCCCTTCTTCTTTTAATCTTGAAACAGGGTCTTACTAAGTTGCTGAGGCTGACCTTAAACCTGCGATCCTCGAGTTACTGCATCCCAAGTACTAGGATTACAATCCTGTTATACTGCGCCCAGTTTAACTTCTTAATCTTTATCTTAATAAATCTTAATCTAACATGTGGAGACCTAAGATTGAAATTCAGCTGATTCATAAATTCTTTTCTCTATGCCAAGAGAAAGACTGCTGAATAGTAAAAGTTAAAGGGCCACTTGATAACCCTTTTTCATTATAATTAAGAAAATTGTCATTCTGGTTTTATATACATGATCTCTGAATTTGGTTTTATGTGAATCTTTCTTGGAGACAGGGTCTATGTTGGTTTACCACATTAGATATCTGAGTTTGTAAGGTTGAAATTCAGAACCTGGGTTGTATGTTCTTCAGAGTAATGCTACACTGTAAGGGAGGTAGGGGAGGATGTGAATGGCTGCTGAATTTTTCAAGGCCTTCCTTGTCTGTCCCAGTCATTAACCTTTCCATTCAATCCTCAGCAAATTATAATTACTCTACTTTCCTTTAAAAGTATAGTTATTTTCAGAGCCAGGCGTGGTGGTGCATGCTTATAATCCCAGCATTTGGGAGGCTGAGACTGGAGGATCCGGGTTCGTGGCCAGCCTCAGCTACCTAGTGAGGCACTCCACAACTTAGTGAGACCCTGTTTCAAAATAAAGAATTAAAAATAGGGCTGAGGGTATAGCTCGAAGGTAGAATGCCTCAGAGTTCAATCCCCAGTACCGAAAAAAAAAAAAAAAAAAAAAAAAAAGTATAGTTATTTTCAGCCGGGCATGGTAGCACACGCTTGTAATCTCAGTATTTGGAAGGCTGAGACCGGGTTCGTGGTCAGCCTCAGCTACTTAGTGAGGCACTCCACAACTTAGTGAGACCCTGTTTCAAAATAAAGAATAAAAAATAGGGCTGGGGGATGTAGCTCAGAGGTAGAATGCCTCTGAGTTCAATCCCTAGTACTGAAAAAAAAAAAAAAAAGTAAAGTTATAGTTAT
>PVLC010016077.1:0-36114 GCA_004027655.1 Graphiurus murinus
AAAAAAAAAAAAAAAAAAAAAAAAAAAAACTGACCAATATAGAGAAGACAATATAACAACATAACCAGAATAATCAAGAAATATGGGATAATATTAAACATCCTAACTTATGGGTAACAGGAATTGAAGAAGGTCTAGAAGCATAAACCAAGTGTATTAAAAACCTCTTCAGAGAAATAATATCAGAAAATTACTCAAATATGAAAAACAAGATAGACATTCATGAAGAGACATTCAGAAACTCAGGAAGACAAGATTAAAGAGCTTCTCCACACTACATAATAATCAAAATGACATAGATGTCAAATGCATAGATGTCAATGCATTAAGACTAATGCATCAAGAGTAAAAGAAAGGTAATGTTCAGGGACAAAACAATAAGAATTACCCCAGACTTCTCAACCCAAATCATGAAAGCTAGGAGGGACTAGTATGAAGCACTCCAAACCCTAAAAGAAAACAATATACAACCAAGACTGCTATGTCCAGTAAATATATCTTTCAAAATTCACAGAGAAATAAAAACCTTCCAAGATAAGCAGAAACTAAAATAATTCATGAGTGCCAAGCTGGCACTGGAGACAATGCCTAAGAAATAAAACACAGAGAAGGAAAAGAAATAAATAACAGAAGCAGAGAAGGGGTTAATTCCATCAGATGGGCAACTAAGCAAAGGAGAAATAACACACTATATCAAACAGAAAATACAACTCAAAATGACAGGAAACAAGAATCATCTCTGAATTATAACATCAAATATCAAAGGTCTAAACTCCCCAATTGAAAGACATAGATTGGCAAAGTAGATTAATCCAACTATATGCTGCTTGCAAGAAACTCACCTTACAAATACTCAAAGGCAAAGATACTCATAGGCTAAAAGTGAAAGGATGGAAAAAGACATTCCAGGCAAATGGAGACCAAAAACAAGCAAGGATAGCAGTTCTCATATCTGACAAAGCAGATTTGACGCCAAAACGTATCAAAACAGACAAAATAGGTCACTTCTTACTAATAAAAGGAACAATCTAATAAGAAGATATGATAGTAAACATTTATGCCCCAAATGCGAGTGCACCCCTTTTATAAAAAAATGGATCAAAAACCTGGAAATTAGACCAGAGATTTGAAATTACTAAAAGAGGGCATAGATCCAACCAATACTCCAGCAGATAGGCACAGGTAGATGCTTCCTAATAAGACCCTCAAATCTCAGGAAATTGAAACAAGAATTAAAAATGGGATGGCATTAAATTAAAAAGTTTCTGTTCACTAAAGGAAACCATTAAGAGTCTAAAGAGACAGCCTACAGAATGGGAGATCTTTGTCATATATTCCTTTGATAGAGGACTAATATCTAGAGTATACAAAATATTTAAAAGATTTAACACTAAAAAAAGACACAATCAAGAAATGGGCAATTGAACTAAATAGATACTTCATAAAAAAGAAATTAAAATGGTCAAAAGTATATGAAAAATGTTCAACAATTTAGCAATCAGGGAGATGCAAATTAAAACTACATTGATATTCCATCTAACCTCAAGTAGAATTGGGAATCATCAAAAAAAATTCAAAGAAGGATAAGTATTGGCAAGGATGTGTGGAAATAGGAACTCTTCCACATTGTTGGTGGAATTGCAAATTAGTACAGCTGATATGGAGATCAGTATGAAGAATCCTTAGAAAACACGGAATGGATCTACCATATGATCCAGCTATACCACTCCTAGATATCTTTCAAAAGAGACTGAAATAATATTTAGTAATATTTGCATATCCATATTTATAGCAACACAATTCATAATAATCAAATTATAGAACCAACCTAAGTGTCCATCAATAGATGAATGGATTACAAAATTATGTGATATTCACACAATGGAATTCTACTATGCAATAAAGAAAAACAAAATTATGTATTTGCAAGAAAAATGAATGGACTTGGAGAACATTATATTAAGTGAGATTAGCCAGTCACAGAAAGTGAAAGGTCATATGTTTTCTCTCATATGTCAAAGCTGTGGAGTAATCGGGATACAGGAGGGACTTTAGATAATGGAAGAGAGGAATGAGGTAGGTGGTCTAGGGGAAGGTGAATTAATGAAGGAAACATTTGCATTGACATTGTGTTCATATGTGAGAATACTAATGCCAATCTCGATATCATGTATAGGTAAGGGAGGAGTCGGGAGGGAGCCAGGAGAAAGCCCACCAAGTGCTGTGTGCATGGATGTCACCATCATTAAGAACTTCACTATGATGTGAGAGTATAATTCACTAATAAAAGTATTTTTAAAAAAGGATTGCATTCAATGGAAGGAGATTGAAGCAATACAGAGGAGTGAAAGGTAGTCAAACCTGGAAGAACTTCCTTACGCTTATTCTATATGTGCTCTTAAAAAAAAAAAAAAAAGGCTGGGTATGGTGGTGCACTCTTATAATCCCAAAACTTGGAAGGCTGAGACAGGAGGATCACAAGTTTGAGAGTTCGAGGCTAGCCTCAGGAACTTGGCTAGACCCTCTTTCAAAAAAAAAAAAAAAAAAAACAATTTAAAGGCTAGGGATGTAGCTCAGAGATAGATAGAATGTCCCTGGGCTCAATCCCCAGAACCCAAACCAAAACAAAGTCTTTAAGGATTATTCCACTATTACAGTTTTGTTATAATCCTCAGTTCTTCTGCTAATCCATGGCATTTTCTTTTATTTTTTCCACTCAGGGATATAGTTCACCAGGTCTTGGAGTCTGATCTGATCTTTTTTTTTTTTTTGCAGTACTGGGAATTGAACCTAGAGGCATTCTACCTCCAAGCTACACCCCCAGTCCTATTTTTTTTTATTCCTTATTTTGAAACAGGGTCTCACTAAGTTGAGGAGGGTCTCACTAAGTAGCTGAGGCTGGCCTCGAACCTGGATCCTCTGGTCTCAGCCTCCCAAGTACTGAGATTACAAGTATGCGCCACCACACCCAGCTCTGAGTCTGATCTTTTAAAGTCCTGATTTTTTCTACATTGGTGGTTAGAACATGTTTTAATATTTTCTTTTTTATACTTTTATTGGTACTATGTAATTATAAATAACAGTGTGGTTGGAAGTAATGCAAACATACACGCACATATCATTTGGTGAAATTTTCTCCTTAACAACAGTCGTATATATTTATGGGGTACAATGAGGTACTTAATCCTTGGCATTTTCCAGCAACACTTTGGATTTATGATTTGTTTACACAAGTAATATTCTTCATGTCAGGATAATTCATTCTAGTTTCTCTTGCTTATCTCCTTGAAAGCCCCCAAAAATCCTATGAACAGTCATTTTTTTCTTGCTTGATAATCCTGATAGATTCAGGAGATCTTTTTCTACCAATGGTAGTATGTTTGTATTGAGAGTCCATGACCAAGTATAACCAGCTCCAAATAGTAACTCCAGGTGTTTGTAGAAGGGCCTCAGTGAGGGAAATTGGGACAAGGGCTAGTGGTGACCAGACAATTGGGACTGTGCTTGAAGAGCAAACCATGGTATTTACAATGCCAATAGGCCCTTCGTGACTAAACCATGTACAAATCAACCTTGTATGTGCAAGTTAGCTCAGCCATTGCTTTAGTTTCAAAGGAAAGCTTTGTCTTTCTTTACTTCTCCTACATAGAATGACTATGTTATTTATCAAGTAAGTGGAACCTAGATTGAATTATTAACAATAATTCCCCATGTTTCTGATACTTGTATTTATATTGCATGCATATTTTTAATTTTGAAATTACAGCATGCATTGTCTGTAATGCAATAAGTACATTAAAATCAACTCAAAGTCCCACCACCAAATCAACATACTTTGAATATTGTGTAATAATTATATATATATATATATATAGTAGGAACAACATATGTAAATATATAAAACAAAGAGATTTCTATAGAAATTATTTAATGGGTGTATAATATTTCATTATTTGGATATGCCATATATTATTTTAGTAATTTTCTATTGCTGGATATTTGGGCTGAATCAAATTTATTACTATATTCAGCAGTACTGGGAACAATTCAATACATATAAACATATAAATATATACATTCATTTTGTGTCAAGTTTCCTTAACATATCTCTTATAAATGAGATTGCTCAAAGGGATTAGCCAATATTTCAAACCAAATCAATGACATTTGTCAACCAGATAATTAATAGTATTTGTCAATACACTACTGAAATATAATTCCTAAATAGTATTTCAGTTTCAAAGTAGAAATATTTTTCAACTACCCATAATCTGTAAAGTAAAATAGAAGCCGGGCATGGTGGCGCACGCTTGTAATGCCAGCATTCGGGAGGCTGAGACCAGAGGATCCGGGTTCGCGGCCAGCCTCAGCTACCTAGTGAGGCACTCCGCAACTTAGTGAGACTCGGTTTCAAGAATAAAATTTAGGACTGGGGGTATAGCTTGGAGGTAGAATGCCCCTGAATTCAATCCTCAGTACCAATAAATAAATAAATAAATAAATAAATAAATAAATAAATAAATAAATAAATAAAGTAAAATAGAAAAGAGTGAATAGTTATGACAAGATTATGCATATTCTTATCTACTGTCCTGATCAAATTTGGTTGCTCCCAGTTTATCTTCAGCAGTTTGAAGTCTGTCCAGGAGACTTTGACTGATGCTCCTTTATATAATGGAATTATTTCCCTTCTTAAATCACAAATTCTGTTTGCAAATCATAGTGGTAGAACTAAGGTTTTTCTAGAGAAAGTCACCTGCTAATGCAGTATGGCTGGTTCTGGTTCTCTTAGCTAGTATGAGTCTCACTTCCATGTCAATCCACTCTCATAGGATAGAAAGATAAAGAAAGACTAAAGATGCATCTCCAAATTATGGGTATGTTTGTCTTGTGCATGAGGACAGAAGCCAAAACTAAGCCATGTTGGCATCCTACAGTGTTTCTCCCCTTGAATTTACTCACTGCATTTGGGCATCCCAAGAATCCTGTCCTGTTGGGAAGGGCAGATGATATCATTTACCAATGAAAATGAAAGATAGGGCAGGAATGCATTGAGCCTGACTGAGAAGAAGGGGACACATTTTCTGCAAGAGAGGAAAGAATAGAGAATCCTCTCTGGCTGGAATAAAAGAGATGTATAGCTCAGAGCCATGGAACAGTTGCTTCAATTTTTTTCCAAGCCCTCTCTGTCTGAAATTACTTGGGACACTTCACCCAGGCTCTCCCCCTGCCATCTGCAGTCCATGAGCAGGAACCACCTAGAATCATACAGAAAATCATGCCTAGAATCATACATAGAATAGATGATTATTGCACAAGATGAACATGCAACAAATAGCCAAATTACCCCCGCAGCATACAAATTACAAATTTTCTGAAAAACCCAAAAAATCAGATTCATGGCAATACCAAGATTGCAGGTCCAATTACAAAGGGTGCTAAGAAGCAAAAGCTGTTGAGGTCTTTGTCTTGGCTATCTGTGTAATATCCATGTGAAATTGAGGTGCATGGTACACATGGCTCAGCCTTAACTCTACAGCCAGACCCTCTGCGTGATCAAAGTTGTCATGAAGGATCTCTCTGGAAGGTATGACTGTCAAGCCTAGGTGTAATGATGCCAGGAAAGTATATGGCTTCCTCCTTGCACACCTGGTGTTTTGGAGCTGTGAGAGGCAGGGAAACAGAATCCAAATCAGGGAAGTGTATGTGTATTTTAGTCAATGTTTATTACCGGTTGTACAGTCTATATAAACCTCCTCTTCCTCTTTCTCTGCCTCTCTCAGTCAGAGAGAACTTAAATAGGCAATAACTTCTAACCTATAGGGGGTGACCACCTATAGGCTCTCCCCCAGCCATCTGCAGTCCATGGGCAGGCACCAACATTCAAGATGTTGACAACAAGCCTAGAATCATACACAAAATAGCTGATTATTGCATAAGATAGACATGTAACAAGCCATCAAATTACCCCTGCAGCACACAACAATGAGCACTTGATTTTACTTGCATCTGTGGATCAGCCAGGCAGCACAGAAGGTCTGAGCTGGGCTCAGGGGCTCACTCGTGAGTCAGCCTGGGTTGACTGGAGGTTGGCTCTGTGGCTTTGCTGGTCTGGACAGGGCTGTCACACATGGCTGTGGTCCCAGTTAGGATAGTCAGTAGAAGCTGAAGAGCAAGGAGAACAGAGACAACATTCTCTTGTCCAGATTTAGGAAGTGAGGAAATTCATTCCTTCTTGATAAAAGGGGCTCCATAGTCACAATGCAAAAAGAAAAAAAAAATACTTAAATACTGGAAAGTATTGAAAACAGAAACCACATTTACAGGTAACCCATCATTCCATGATACATCCTTGGGCTGGTCTGTGGGAGGAAAGGCATGTATTTATTGGTCAGCTTCACATTACTACTCCAAAATACTGGAGGCAACTAACATACAAAGAGAAAAGGTTTACATGGCTCATAGCTTTGGGGGCGCAAAGGCATGGCACCTGCATCAACTCGGTTTTTTGCCAGGGTAGCTGATGGTGGCAGATCATGGCAGGAGCACATGTAGAAGCAAAATGGCTATAAATCAAGCCAGAAAGCAGAGAAAGAGAGAGATGGACAGACGGACAGACAGACACCAGGGTTCCACAGTTCTCTCTGCCCCAAATGAACTAAGGACCTCCTACTAGGCCTTATCTCCTCAAGGTTCTACCACATCCCAGAAGCACCACCACAAGGACCAAGCCTTTAATGCATGGACCATTGAGAACCTTCACCCTTCCTTTTTTTAGCAAACCCATTGCCTACAGTGAAGCCACGTTAGACGAAACAACATTCACCCAGTTTGGAAGCATGCATAAGAGCCACAAGGACAGAACCTCCCAAATGAGCCCTGGCTGTCACTTCAGAAGATGATCAACATTAAAACTTGGAACTCAATCGCAGCTGTCTAGTTCATCATCTTCACTTCTTAACTAAAAAGAGAATTAACCCATGCAAAATAAAGATAGCATTGCCAGGAACTTATAGACTGTGAATTCAGATACTCCAATGATAAATCTTTATTATTTTTTTTAACTTTACTTTTACTAGTTTCTGTTTTGGTGCAAAGAAATACAAACTGTTTTCAACCCACACGACAAACATATGCAAATTTTTTACATTGCCAAATACACAGGCACACATATATATACTCAGACACACACACACACACACACACACACACACACACACACACACACTGTCTCTTGAAAAATGGAAACGTACAATTGAAATATGAAAAATATGTGAACCAAGATGAAACTATTCAAAGCAATGGCACCATTCCTGTGTAGGAGACTCGTATGATTAATCTAGAGTTCAAATGAACGTGAGTGTGTGCTAGTTAGCATTCATTGCATTTTCATTTTTAAAAAAGCTTCATGATATTCTGAGAAGACCAAGGAGGGAAAATATCTTCAAGCTTTATAGCATAGTTATTAAAACACAAACTTGAAATAGAAGCATGACATTGACTTCACTCTCCCCATTCCCATCTTTCACATGTGAATACCTATTAACAAATGCCCATGATCTTAGAATATGGAAACCACTTAGTAGCTATTAAAAGCCACTGAGAATATTCCAAGTGCTCCATGTCCCCACTCATACCCGAATGGCAGTAAAGTTCTTGGAGCTCTGCAGTTTTTATCTGTCTCCTAACAGCTCATTAGAAGCAGAGGAAATAAAGCAGTTAAAAGGCTAATAATGTTCAGTGGAACTTACACCAGAGATGGAAGGAATTTTTTCCTCCAGGATTCAGAAATTTTTACTCAGATTTTATAAAAATAGTTAAATAAAAATAAAACTCACTAGGTCAAAGTGTAAAAATAAAGCTCTCCTCCTGAGAACAAGTATGTAATGTTTTACTTGGTGCTGCATTGTCTAAGTCTCTGTTGCTTGAAAACACAAACATACTTTTTGCAAATATGTTGAAATCCCAGATTCAAGTACAAAGGTGCCACGTGGGTGGTAACTTGATTGCTAGACACAAGATGGTGCCACATCCACAACAGCCTATTGCATTTCCATGACAACAGCCCATCTGCATCTCCATGGCAACAGCAGCACAGCTCCAGAGGAAGTATAGAAACCTGGGAGCCAACAGAACTGGGGTCAGACCTGAGGCACCAGCCACCTGCTCCATATTTATTTAACCTCTCACAGGTTGTGAAGAATAAACTAACTAACCCAAGGGAAGCATCAGCCCAGTGCACACATGGTAAGGCGTCACTATGATGATTTTTATCATCATATGATGAATCGAGGGGGAAACCTGGGTCACCCTAGGTCCAACAGATTTTTTATATTAGCTATTTTTCTGCCTGTGGCTTCTCCACAATACTTGGTTGCTTCCTGGGCTGAGTTTTCACTCCATCCTTTTAATAGATATTTAAACTCCATCCTTTTAATAGATATTTAAACATTTTTCAGGACTTTCTATGACCCTCCATGTATAATAATGTTTCACATACATTCACTCCATCTCAGCAATGAAAGTGATGGATTGTTTTAAAAGTTTCAAAAACATCATTACTTTCTCCATGCATGACTACATTGGACCTTCTGTGTTCTTTGTTTTCATGATTGTATGGCATGCCGGGCATTTTAATGTCCAAGTCACCTACAGATCAAAATAGCAGCAACTCTGTTAGAGTTGTAGCAACCCACTTGACAAAGACAGAGAATACTATTTTGTTGTATTAATAGGAGCATGATTATTCCTGATATTTGCTTATGACTTCTTTTCACATTCTAGTTAGAAGGTGATATTTTGTCACAGGAAAGATTTTGATAGCAGAACATAGAACACCAAAGGACCAGTTCTTTGGATTTTAAATCTCAAAAGTCACCAAATATTAAGTTTCTATGTCTATGGTTCTGCATCAATCATAGACACCAAGGGCTGGCCAAAAACAAATAAAAAATATTTTAATTAATTTGTACTGAATATACACAGACATATTTTTTTCTTGTCATTATTCTCTAAATAATACAGTATAGCAACTATTTATGTAGCCTTTTCATTGTATTAGCTATTATAAATAACTTCTACATTGTTTGAAGTATCTAAGACACTGTGCATAGGTTATATGCCAAGATTACACCATTTTACATCAGGGAATTGAGCATCTGCACACTTTGGTATCCATGAGGTGTCTTGGAACCCAGCCCATGAGGATACCCAGAAGTGACTGTATGTGATGATTCTTCCTACCCTCCAGAATAGAGGGGGGAAAAAAATCACAAGAGAAAGAAACATGTGAGAAAGCATAAGGAACTTGAATCTCTGCAGCATTATTGACATGGGTCTGAGTCAAGGCAGATAGAGTGTGAGAAGAGAACATTCTGGTAGACTGGGGAACTGAAGGCAGAGTAACATTCAGACACATCTCTTGCAGAAGCTCCAGGAAACAGCAAAGCCATGAGGGTCCCCCTACTCTAAGCTGGCAAGGGCCAGCAAGGTAGAACAACTTCAAAGTACTTTATAGCCACAGATTATTGCCAAAACATGACCCAGATTCTTCTCTTCCCTGAAGTAGTATCCAAATGTAAAGAAGCTTACACAGACACAGAAGTTCAATCTAGAGAAAAGAAAAGGATCAGGAACACAGACATGGTTGTGACTATCTGTGTAAACAACTAAAGAATAGGCAGGATTAAAGCCTCAGTGACCACCAGCACAGACAACCACTCACAAGTCCTTAGACCTGCAGCATCCCCCAGGGGACTGGAGACAGGGACACAAGGATGCTGAGTTGCTAAGTAGTAGATTTCGGAAATTAAAGGACTCAAAATAGAAATTGTATTCAGGTGTCGAAAAACAAAGTTAGCTTTTCTTGCACACCTAAACTTGTGGATTGGAATTCAGATATGCAACATAAGCAGATACACTTCTTTAAACATTAGGGTATCAAATAACCAGTTCTCCCCATACACAATTATTTCATCATCTGAGTTCATAAGTAAGTGCCTTGAAGAATCAAGGAGCAGAGTCAGAAGAGGCATCACGGGCAGACTTTTGCTCATGGTTCTTGGTCTTGATGATCCTCTGGTGCTGTATCCCTCTTCTGCTGTATCCCCAGTTGCCAGGGTTCTGTCAGACTTAAAACGCCAGGGACACTCTGTGACACCACAGCAACAGAGCTCTATAACAACAACACAGCGATGGGTTACAGCCTCTACCTCAGTTCCAATTACCCAGGATGTCCTGTTGGGCTTTCAACAACAAAAACACAAGCACAAAGCCTTGTAAAAGCATGAAAAAACACATCTGAAGAGAAAAGGCAGGCATTAGAACCAAACTCAAGTAAGGCACTGATTTAGGAATCACCAGGTAGGGAATTTAAAATAAATATGATTAATAATGGTAAGGGCTCTCATGAAAAAAATACAATGTGAATTGGATGAATCATGGAAGCAGAGAGATGGAAACAATAAGAAAGAAATAAGAGAAAATTACAGAAATCAAGAGCATGATGATATATTGAGAATGCTTTGGTGAGTTCATCAAAAGACTGAATGATGCCAAGAATCAGTGATCTTAGAGGCTGCACAATAGAAACTAAGAGAAATGAAGAACTGTGGGATAGCTTCATGTGGTATAATACACATATAATTGGAATAATGAAGGGAAAAAGAGCAGAAAGTGGATCAGAAGAAAATCTGAACTAATAATGGCTGAGAGTTTTCTAAAATTAATGATGGAGACTAAACCACAGGTGCAGGAAGTTCAGACAACAATAAGGAGAATGATTATTTTAAAAAACTATATCCAAGCATATTATAGTTAAACTGTAGAAAACCAAAGACAAAGAAAAATATTGAACTCAACCAGTGTAGAAAGAGGCAATGCCTAACCTGTAGAGGAAGAAATAAGAGTAAGAAATTAAAAAGTCTTCTTTTCAGAAAGCATTCAAGCAACAAAAAGGGGGGGGGGATGAAGTAAAGTATTTAAAATGTTGAAAGGAAAAAAAAGCAACATATGTAATTCTAGGTTGGATATATTATTCTTCAAAAGGGAAAGAGAGCGGGAGTGGCAGCACATGCCTGTAACCCTAGCACTTGGGAAGCTCAGACAGGAGGGTCGCAGGTTCAAAGCCAGCCTCAGCAACTCAGCGAGACCCACAGCAACTTTGTGAGACCCTGTTTCCAAATTTAAAAAATAGGGATTGGGGTGTATTTCGGAGGTAAAATGCCCCTGGGTTCAATCCCAGCATAAATACACAAAAAGGAAAGATAACAGAGGCTTCTTTAGACAAACAAAAAAACAAGAGAATTTATTACTAGCAGCCCTTCCCTACAAGAAAAATTTAAATAAATTGTTCAGGCAGAAAGACAAAGGTTCAGGTCAGAAACTTCAGCCTATATTTTAATAAAGAGGTGCAGCACAGAAGAAAGTAAATTAAAGTAAGCAGAAACATTTATTTTTATTAATCTTAATTCATCTAAAAGATAACTGTTTGTCAGCTAGCTCAGTGGCAGAGTACATCTCTAGCAAGTGTAAGGCTCTGGGTTCAATTCCCAGCACCACAAAGAAAACAAAAATAGAGAAAAGATATCCAATTGAATTAATAATAGTAAAAACATAGCAAGGGATTATACCACATAGAAAAATGAAATGCACCACAACCCTGTTAGGAGGCGCAAGGGGGATGGAGAATGCTGTTATAGACACCTGCTCCATAGGTCAAGTGGCAGGTCTTATTTGAAGGAGGACTTAGATTAGTTAAAACCTATATTGCCTGAAGTAACATTTCAATTTCCTCTTAATTTCTTCATCGAGGCATTGATTTTTCCAGAGTATGTTGTTTAATTTCCACGCATTTGTGGATTTTCCAAAGTTTCTCCTGTTGTTGGTTTCTAGTTACATTCCATTGTGGGCAGAATGGATACTTGATATAAACGCAATGCTTTTATGTTCTCAGGCTTGCCCTAACAAATTATCTGTCCTTGAGAAGGTGTCATGTGATGCTGAGAAAAATGGGCAGCTGTTGGTGGAATGTTCTATAAATGTCTGTGAGGTCCATTGGGTCTGATGTGTAGTTTATATCTGATGTTTCTTTGTTGATTTTCTGCCTGGATTATCTGCCCATTGGAAAAAGTAGGGTGTTGAATCTCCTACCATTATTGTCTTCTAGTCTGTCGCCATTTCTGTTTAACATAGTACTGGAAGTCCAAGTCAGAGCAGTGAGACAAGAGAAAGAAATAAAAGCCATCCAAGTTGAAAAGGAATAAGTTGAATTTTCTGTCCAGAATGCTCAAGACCACTATATAAAATGACATAGTATTTGCATGTAATTTGCATACAACATCTCAAAGACTTTTAATCATCTCTAGATTAATTATATATAATTTTATAAAATGTAGAAGCTATGTAAGTCATTGTTGTATTGTTTAGGGAATAATGACAAGGGTAAAAGAAGCTTGGCCAGACATAGTGGAGTGAACCTGTAATCCTAGCTACTTCAGAGGCTGAGGCAGGAAGATCACAAGTTTGAGTCCTGCCTGGGCAACTCAGCAGACCTTATTGTGCAATACAAATAAATTCATTAAAAGGCTAGGAATCAGTGATAGAGTGCTTGCCTAGCATGTGTGAGGCCCTGGATCCTATCCCCAGGATTGTAAAAAGAGAAAAAAAAACCTGCATGTGTTCAGTACAGGCACAACTTATTTTTCAGAATACTTTGGATCCATGGTTGTTTGGCTCTGAAGATGCAAACTCTGAAAATACAGAGATCCCGCTGTAAACACATGCACATATAAACAAATATCTTATGGAAAATTATCGCACATCACTGTGGAGTCTTACAGGTTCCATGATCTTGAGTCTGCTAGCTAGACACCCAAGAAAACTGCCAGGGTAATTCAATCCCAGTCTAAAAGCCTGGGAGTCAGGGAAGCTGATGGTGTGAATCTCAGTTCAAGGGCAAAAGATGACGACCGGTACCAACTCAGCAGTGAGGTTGGAAAACCAGGCAAATTCCTCTTTCCTCCGTCTTCTGTTCTACACAGGTCTATGCAGGCTTGCCTGATGCCCTACTGGAAGGGTGTCTACTTTACCCAGTCTACCAATTGCAATGCCAGAAACACTCTAACAGCCACACTCAGAAATAATGCCTAATCTGGGCATCCATGACTAGTGACACATGGAACTACCATCTCACTTTCTCGGGGCTCATTCCAGGCCTGAGTGAACAGATGCTAATCAATACTGGGGTGGGCCAGCCAAAGCTCCCAGATCAAAGTGAAGCTGCCTCCCTTCTTGTTTCCTTGCTCTAAGTTTATCCTCCCCTGCTGTGCTTTGCTTGGGGATACAGAAGCCTTTGTCCTTTGCAGCATAGACTTACCAGTCAACCAATAAGAGAGATGACCCATGACTGCAAAGACCATCTGGCTGCCACCAAAGTCCCCTCTCTGCAGGGCAGCAGGGTGCTGAGGCCAAGGCAGATCTGAGTCAGGGGTTCCTGAGTCCTGCAGTCCTGCCCCCTTGCCCAGGGGCATTGAAGCCCAGGCTTTGAGCTTTGAGATTGTAGGATTACAGTCTTCCCTGCCATAAGAATCTAATCTAGAGAGGGAAGCCATTTTGACACATATAAGAAAACCCAAACATGAGAGAGACAAAGGAGGTAAATCATAAAGAGAGCAGTTGGAAGGATGCACCAAAGACTCAGCACAAAGAGAACATGTTGGAAGAGCCATGCAGAGACCTACAGCTGCCTGGTGCAGGAGAAGCAAGGGGCCAGCAAGAGAAGAGCTGATGCTTTGAAGGGGACTAGAAAAGCTCAGAAATCTGTTATTTGGAGACTGCCTCTATTGCTTTTCCTACACTCTGTCTGTGAAACACACAAAAAGAGTAAAAGGACAAATGAGTGAGGAGAGAATGCTAAGAGTCAGTTCACTGCTTGGATTTAGATCATTTTAGTGAAAGCAACAGGAGAGAAGCCAATGGCTGGCACCTGTGGCAGAAGGAGGCATCTTACTGTATGTGGAAGACATCTGTTTAGTGTGTGTGAGTGTGTGTGTGTGTGTGTGTGTGTGTGTGTGTGTGTGTGTGTCTTGGGGTGCATATTATTAGTCAGCATTTTCACAGCCATGATCTAAAGATCTGACCACATAACTGAGAGAAAGGAAGATATTTTTGCTCACGGTTTTCCTTGGAGATATTGGGATTTAGTCCACGTGAGGCTGGGGACCACAGATCTCGGGGCACAGCAGTGATGGGAAGTGGAGAGAGAGAGAGAAGGCACAAGGCTTTGTTCTCATGTAATGAAAGCTGGAAGCAAAAGAGAAAGCAAGGGGAGGACATATATAATCCCGAAGGCTGCAAGCCAGGCACTCATCTTCTCCAGACACACCTTACCAGCTCAGTCTACCACCCAAATAAATCTATTACATTGGATTTATCCACTGCTGAAATTACAACTCTCATAACTAGATCCACCCTGAATATTAATAAATGAGCTCTTTAGGGAACACTCTGTATCTACCTATAACATTCTGCTCCTGGCCCTTAAAGAGCTCATGCCCAGTTCAGCATGCAAAATGCACTTAGTCTAGTTCCAAGAGTTCCCACAGTCTTAACAGTTACAGCACTGCTCAAAAGTCCCAAAGTTTAAAGTCTCCCTTGAGACCCATGGGGGAATTCTTTCTTGTGAGTCCCTGTAAAAGACAATGAAGATCAAAATAAAAAGCAAGTTACATGCATACGATATATAATGGCAAAGAATAAGCATTTACATTCCCAAAGAGATGAATAGAGCCATAGAAAGAAGGAATGGGATCAAAACAATATCAAAATCCAGCAGGGCAAGTATTTAATACTGGGGTTCCGCTTTTGGCATCCATGGCACATGGTGGTGAGAAGTGATCTCCAAGGGGCCTTGGCAGCCCTGTCACTGTGGCCTGGCTGATTGCAATGGGTGGTTTACTGCCTCTTCCAGTCTGGCTCCATGGCTCACAGCTAGCAGCTTTTCTTCATGGTCATTCCACACATCTGGCATGTCTAAATCTCGGGGAATTTTTTTGCAACCTTGACTTCATCTTCACAGGTTCATAAATTGCCCCATTTGGGCGCTTGCAGGGATTACAACCCTGCCACACATTGCCTGGCTTCCAAGGCCTTCCTTTGAAATCTTGGAGGAAGCCTCCATGGCCCCTTTTGCTAAAAAAGCCAGCATTACATAAGCACTGAGATGGACCACCAACAGAAAAGGTAGCCACTCCCTCTTTAATCATTGATGGGACTTTTTAATTACAGCCACTGGGCCTCCTCCATCGGGCTGCTGCTGGCTCCAAGACCACGTCAACCCTACTGGCCCCAACTCCATCTGACCACCTCCATCATGGCCATAGTAGAGCCCTATCTTATGATGGGCAGTGCTGAGCCTGCCTCCAGCAAGGCCACATGCTTTTTTTTTTAATTCCTGTGCAAAACATTAGACCTCCCTTCAGCCGCCTTACTCTCTTTTGCAACACCATTCCTCTGGGCCCTATCATGACTTTGCTACCAAACTGCAAATTCTATAAAATCTCTTTGCTTTACTTTCTGCTTCTGAAATTCCATAATGCAGTTTGGATATTTTGCTTATTTTGCTGTTTTGAGATTTTCTCTACCAGTTTATTAATCAATCTATCACCTTTAAATTTGGCCTTGTACAAAGCTTCCGGACATGGGCAAAGTGCTGGTAAATTCTTTGCCAAAGTGTAACACATGTGGCCCCTACTCCATTTTCCTACAGAGTCCTTTTTGCCTTCTAAAATATGAGTACAGACTCTACCATTCCCTCTTTCTAGCCACATCTCAGCCCTTCCAACTTCCTCTCACAAAACAGTTCCAAAGACTTATAATCCACATGGTCAGACTTAGGTATTGCCGTGACCCCACTCCTCTGGTACTATTTTCTTCATTAGTTAGCATTATTCACATGTACCTTAGAGGAAAGAAGATTTATTTGCTCACAGTTTTCTTTAGAGATACTGGGGTTCAGGCCATGTAAGGATGGGGACCGCAGATCTCAGGACATGGTGGTAGTAGGAAGAGCACAAGGCTTTGCTCTCATATCATGAATACCAGAGGTGAGAGAGAAAGAGAGAGAGAGTAAGGGGAGGAGAAACCATATATCATCCCCAAGGCCACAGCCCCAGGGACCCATCTTCTTCATCCACAACCTATCAGCTCAGACCTCCACCCAGATAAATCCACTGCAGTGATTTTATCTACCGTTGAGTCTCATGACTTAAATATATCAACCCTGAATATTAATAAATGAACTCTTTAGGGGATATTTTTTATCTAGCTATAGCAGGATGAGTGCTATGGAGCTTCTGCAACTCCTCCTGGGGTCTCATATGCCCCCCACATACATACACACACACACACTGGTGAGAGGCAGAGCCCATCTCCCAGTGTGGAAGCTGGAGATAGGGGAGGAAGGGAGCCCTAAGATTTATAGTTCTATCCATCTGTAAAGGAACCCCACTCTCTGGGCTTCTCCCTCCCTCCTGTTATGGGAACAAGCAAATGTTCCCCAAAGCACCACCCCCACCTGCCTCTAGTTTTCCATAGCAGCTGAAAGCAGATTCATCAGCACTTAACACCAGATGTTTTCTATTCTGTCTCTGGAATATCACAGCTGTCACCATAACTAAAGACATGCACCATTTTTTTTTTTCTCCAAGAACAGAACAAGATAAAAGTCAGGATGGACAAAGAGAAGACCTCTCCTAGAGAAACTGAGATCAAAGTTTCTGAGATGACTTTCTGCACTGCAAGTGTGCCTTGAAACTCCACAATGCAGCAGGAGTTTGGCCTCTATGAGTAGCACAGACATTTTGCAGAAACCCAAGAGAAGTTCACGTTCATGAGCCTGAGAGAAAGTTCTTCCTCTTTGTGACACAGTGCTCTTCAAACAATAATGTTACATTTTTTTTTTTAATTTGGCTTTTCTTTGACAAATCCTCTCTTTACAGGGCAGTAGTCCCAAGGCTGTGAGGCCGAGATGCCTGGTCTGAGACCACCATCTGCTGGACGGAGATAGGCAGAAGTTTCTGGTTTCACTCTCTTTTATTTTGCTGTGTTTTGAACTCTCATGAGCAGATAGATGTGGGGCAGGTGGGTTCTGATTACTGCCAAAAGGTGTGGTCTTGGCATTGACTGAAAAAGAAATTGGCTTTGCTGGCACAAATTGGTCACAGGATGACTGCTTTCCCCTATATCAGCTAAGTCAGCATGACTTGACAGACTAAGAAATTTAAGGCTTTAAAAGGCTAGACCACAAATACAAAGTTGCCCGGCTACAAAGTGACTGAACTAGGACTGGGCCTTTGAATTGTTAAATCCCAACCAAAAGTTGTTCATCACTCTTTACTGAGTCAGAGGCAATAAAAGGGTGGGAACTGGAAGGTTCTTATCCAGGGAGAAAGTGAGAGGATCAAAGTGGGATAATGGGGGGGGGGGGGAAGGAGGGGAAGGCTGGTGGGGATCCTTTCCATCCTCAACAGAACCTTCACACAGACTCACAATGGCCAGGGAGGAGAATAGAGAGTGGAGGCCTGAGGTAGAGATAGGCCACACCCCTGCAAGGAACAGGGCACTCTGGCCTATGAAGGGGAGCTACCAGTTCATTGAGTGCCCAGGGCCAGTTGCTCAGCTCAGAGTCTGTGGCACAAAGATGAACTGATTGCCTAAGAAGAAACTCAACTCGGCAAGTTCAACATGGGCATCAGAGAGATTTTTCCCCAGGACTTTATGCAGATCATGGATGGATATAGTCAGAAACAGACAGAGACAAAGATCAAAATTGGCCTTGCCAACAGCCTTTGTTCTTTGTTCTGTGGGGAGTGCGTTTCATTGGACTGTCTTCTAGCAGAAGGTGGACTGCAATGTTCACCTACATCTTAGGAGCATGTAGGGAGAGGACACAAGAAGAGAAAGCCATGTGGCCCCCAGAGCTCTTTGATGCTAGGACTTGATCCCAGGACAAAATCAACAGCATGGAACTAAACAGTGACAGGAAGCACACCACCTCCATGGCCTTTGGGCAGCAAAGGTTCTGCTGAGGGTGCACAGCTCTGAGTTGGACATTTTACCTTCTGAGAAAGGGCTAGTGAGGGACCAGCACAGGCATTCTATGCTTCCATATTTTGAGGTGCTGGAGAATCGGGGTATCCCTGGGGCCAGCTCACCACCCCTTCCACTGAAAGGTAGAAGAATCTCAGTGAACTGCATTTGAAAAACTTACTCTGTGAGAGATTCCTGTAGTGTAGGAAAAAGAACAAAGGACCAAGCCTCAGTTTCCCCATCATGAACTTAACAGGGTGGCCTGGATCAGACATTTCAATTCTGCCCTCAATCTACCTCCAGACTCAGCATCCTTTTGGGGCTGATAATTTCCACGAAGGAGCTCAGCTGAATATATGGATGGCTTGCCTCTGCAAATTACTGTCATTTGGCGCATGAGCTGCCTCCTGCTTGCCAGATACTTTCTGAGAGAGAGCACAGTACAACTCACTTGCTACTGCCTCTTTCTCTCCCCCTCCCTGGTCCCTCTGTGTCTCCCTTGAGTGTGTGTGTGTGTGTGTGTGTGTGTGTGTGTGTGTGTGTGTGTGTCCCTTTGCTGGGGACCAAGAACACACAGACAAATGCAAATAACATCTTCAACCACAGCTATTCCAAACTGGAAGGCAGACACCACCCAGGGGAAGTGGAGATGGTTTGGGGAAAGCATTTCCCTCCCGCCAACATTGTTCTAATTCAGCATCTTAAGAAAACATTGAAGAAATGGCCCTTCTTAAACTCGCTTTCAGTGACAACCCAGTGCTCACTGTGCAGGTTTGGGTGGGATGAAACCCAAAGAATACAAAATGTAGATGAGTTCTTTATTTCTACCGGAGCACGTGTGACAGTTGTGTGTAACACACCTGTGAAGGGGTGTCTGGTGTTATGCATGCATCCCAGGAACTCCAGCCCTGGGTGGGGAGCACAGCCACAGAGCCCTGCGTCAGGCAGAGGCAGGAGGTAGCTCTGGACTGACACAGCCTCCTGAGGTCCCCAGGGCAGTGTGGGGTCACACTGCTGGGAGGCTGGCAGGGACAGGGACAGGAGCAGGGCTGCACTGATGTTGTCAGTTGACTTCCTGCTCAGGTTTGGGGGGTGGAGCTGCTCCCCCTCCCTAGCATGTAGGGGTGACAGTGCTCAAAGAACACTGCTTTGCACCCCGTCGCAGAATGTCGATGCAAGAATAAAACAGAGAGCACTTCCCTCTGTGTCCTGGAGACAGCTGGGGACATGCAGGGAGCTGTGCACCTCTGTGGCCACCCTCTTCACCCTCACTGAGTACTGGCTCCTCTGGGTGCCTGGGGCTTACACCCAGGGCATTTGCACATGCTCTCGCCTGGGCCCTGGGTGTTTTCTGCCTTCCCTCTTCATGGCTCTGCTTCCTACACACCTGGCTTTATTCTCTTTGTTGGACCAGTTGCTTTTGGATGCCCTGTGTTTGATGTGTGACAGCCATTGATCCCTCTACCACCACTACCACTAGAAGGTGAACTCCAGAAGACAGGGGGGTCTTCTATCCATCCCTGTGTCCCCAGCACTTAGAATGCTAATCACTCATAAATATGTAGTGAATAAAATGTGGCTTTGATTTATACTAGCTATAGTCAGCCCTCCTTGTTTAAGGGTCCTGTATCCTCAGGTTTGACCAATAGCAGTTGGAAAACAGTCCAAGAAAAATTGCATCTGTGTTTTTCTTATCATTATTCCCTAAATAATACAGTACAGCAACTATTTGCATAGCATTTACATCGGATTTGGTAGCATAAGCCGTCCAGAGATGGTTTAAAGTATATAGTTGAGGGGGAGTAGGGGAAAGGGAGGGAGGGGGCGAAGGTTGACCAATGGGTGCTAAGTTACAGTTAGATAGGAGCGAGAAGTTCTGGAGTGTTATTCAACAGAGTATAGGTAGTGATGTTGCACTATATACTTCCAAAAGCTGAAAGAAAGGGTTTTGAATATTTTTTGCCATGAAGAAGTGATAAATGTTTGAGAAGGTAGGTATGTTTCACTTGGTTATACAATATATACACATATCCAAACAACACAGGGTACCCTGCTTGTATGTTACCCACTTTTGTGTTTTTATGTATCAGTTACAAAACAAATTTAATTAAAAATAGAGCATATGCAAGTTATATTCAAGTACCATGCCCATTTTATATAGAGGATTTGAGCATCCAGGGTTCTGGAATCACCCCGCTATGGATACCAGGGAGCAACTGCACTATCTATTAAGCACCTATCGTAATGTCAGAGAGCTCACATACTTTAGCAGAAGTTCTCAGTACAAACTGTGAGATAAAAACCTTCCAGCCAGCTTCTACCAAGCTGGAATATTACGATTAATATTTGCAAACTCAGTAGAAGATATTGTTTAAAAAGTAAGGTACCCACTCTGGAAATTCCTGTAGCTCTTCCAGTCAAGGGAAGCAATGAACATGAGGAGGTGGGTGAGCCCAGGTAGCAAATGAGGAGGCCAAAGCCGGTGATAGCTTGAGTCCTCTCCTGTTCAAGCATCTGGGCTGCTAGAAATCTTCCACTGCTGGTGCCTGGAGCCCACCCACAGGCTAGAGCCCTGCACACCTCTTGCACTACTGTGCACAGAACTAGGGTGTGTATAGAAGGTGTTCTGCACAGGTACAAGAAATAACTTTCTTCCTGGAGAAAAATTGTAACTCCCCAGGCTCCAGGATTTTCATAGACAGTTTCTGGAACACAGAAATCTCTAGAACAAATCAGAATGGACATCCTTCTTCAGAAGCTGAACTTGAACCAATGCTAACAGGATAAAAAAGCAGCAAGAGCACACACTGGACCAGTCTCTGCCCCATCCCTCCCCACCGTCACCCTTTCTCCCAGCACCCAATTCTACAGAATCATATTCAGACAATGGCAGCTGCTTCTCTGTCTCCTGTAATCCTCAAGTGGCTCCTTGGAAACTGGAGAAATGTAAACTGGAATCACAATCCAGTGCCATGTTGAACATGAGTAGAAATCTGAGAATGTGGAGGGGTGAAGACCCTGTTTGCTTCGGACGGGAGTGTAACTTGTTCCAATTGTCTGGGAAATCAATTTGACCCAACCTGATAAACTGCTCAGACACCAGTTCTCTAACAACTGAAAAACACCCATGCTCCTGTGGCAGGGAGAAGGCAGGAAGAGCATCTGCCCAAGCAAAGCGAAAGAGGAAACTGCCCTGCAGTGCCCTGTATTCATCAGCATCCTTGCAGCTATAATTTAAAGATTGACTGTGTAACTTAGAGGAAAGAAGATTTATTTTCTTACAGTTTCTGGTTCAATCCATGTGAGGCCGGAGACATGGCAGCAGGAGGCAGATGGAGGCACATGGGCTGTGCTCTTCACATCACAGAGACTGGAAGCAAGAGAGTGATCGGGGAGGAGGAATCTTACATATAATCCCCAAGGGCATACCCCAGGGACCACCTCCTCCAGCTGGGCACCACCCAGGTAAATCCACTACAGTGTATTCAGCCACTGCTGGGATTAAAATCCTGATGACTACATCAACCCTGAATATTAACAAATGAGCTCTCTAGGAGACATTTTACATCTAACTGTAACACTGCCCCCAGAGTATATTCTTCATACGTAAATGTAGACTAATACAAGTAAATGAAGTGACCACACCCACAGATAAAGGAAGAAACATCATATGAGAGTATCAGTTGGTATAGAAAATAATGAACTACAGTTATATATAAAAATATGTTTCAAAAACAGATATGAGTGGGCAAGGGGGAGAAGCAAGCTGCAGAAGAATGGATAGAGTATGATTCCAAGTACTTAAAGTTCACATAAAATGTCTGCTAGCCTAGTAGACTAAATCAAGAAATATGCTGTTTTCAAGTGTTATATATATGAGATTCAAATATAAAGAAAATAAATATGGTTCACATGAAATTCAGCCTGGGGTGGATGCAGGGAAGGAGGAGACAGCAGAAATATCCCAGTGAGACCCACGCAGGGCTGTAGGGGTCTTGTGTGGGAAGTTCTGTAGGGGCTATTATTGCATTATTATTAGTTAATGACAACATTATTACTAGTGTTCTTTGCAATGTTTGTTTATGTTTGCATACCCTTTTCTATTTAGCAGACATTTCACAACTACAAATAAGTTAGCTTATAAGTAACTTTAAAACACAAAAGTAATAGAGTCCTTCATGTTGGAGTATGTCTAACAAAAGAATAGCGTGCTATAAATAGATCTGTAAGACTCACCAATGACTTTTCCTCTTGCACAAGAAGGAGATTAAGAACAAAGACTAGGGGCTGGGATGGGAAGCATACCCATGTATAAAGCCCAACCTCGGGCTTGCCCTCTCATGCAGACAGACAGAGATTATCCCATGCGGTGGCTCCTTTACCATCCCCGACTTTGTGGTGCCCCCTCAGCTGTCATCCTGTGGCCACTCAGAAGCTTTTCTGGCCTGAAAATTGGGAAACTTGGGGTAACTTTCCAGTGAGCTGCCACAGCCTAAGATACTGGGCTGGTGACCAAGACTTGGAGATGATTTGCTGTCACTCATGCAAATCAGCTCCCACGATGTCACTTGCCAGTCTCCTTTCATTGACAATGACTTGCTCCTCTGGGCCAGGTTCTGAGAGCACACTCATGCTAGGGGAGGAGGAAGCCATGGGCACAGGGCTACAGACAGGAAGCCAGTGTCCTGGGTCTGGCTGAGAGAGGCTCAGTGCTCTGGGTGGGGGTGAGGGGGTCTCAAGGAAAAAGCCACAAGGACCAAGGATGAAGAAGGCTCCCAGAACAGGCACCAATTCAGGTGGGCTTTGGTAAACCCCGAGCTCATCCAGGTGGGAAGACATGCCAGTCAAATAGAACCCCATTAGGACATACTTATACCAACTTCCAAACATCTGCTCATTCCTGCTTTCTTGCATTATGAGCACATATAAAACTTGGTGTTTTGTTTTTGTTTTTTGCTTTTCTGATTTTTCATGAGGAACACCCAGGCGGGTAGGTTAATGCTCAGAATCCAGTGCTTTGGCAGAATCTGCTGCCCCTGGGTCACTGTTACTGTCCACTCTGCAGTCCAGTTCCAGCCTTGGGTTGGGGGGGCACAACATCTCAGAAGCCAAGGATTTGCCTGTGTAGACAACCACTCCCTAATCTGGGCCTCGTGTCTGAGGTTCCTCGGGAAAGCCACATACGTTGTGCCTTGAGCAGCTCTGAGTGCTCCTGAGGAATAAATGTCACGTACGGAGTGACCAGGCTCTCGGAGAGCTTGTCATGCAAACAGAGTCTTAAAGAATCTGTCAGGGATCACTGGTGACAGTTCTTGTGTCAGAGGTGACGTCAAGATCTGCAGGCAGTGGTGGACAGGCTGACATTTGTCCTCCCTTCCTTCCTGTGATCTTCACTCCTCTCCCCGTGACATCCCACCTGTACCACCACGGATGCACCGCTCACGCCTGGTCTGGAGGAGGAGGACCGGAGGCCCAGCTGCGGGTAAGTGGCTATCTGAGGTGGGGTCATGAGGCCAGGCCCTTCCCATTTCTAGAGTGTCCTCTCCCCGTGCACAGTGAGGCTGAGATGGGCCAGCAGAGACCACGGGGTCCACAGTGGGACCTCATAGCACTTCCTGCCCTTTTCCCTTCCTAGACGACCCTCTAGTCATCCTTCTATGAAAACCTCTACCCTTCTACACAGACTTCTGTGTCTGTATCTGACCGCAGAGGCCCCGCCTGCAGCACACCCCTCAACTCTACTTAACCCCAAACTTATTGAATCCTGTCTTGAAGTGGAACCCGATAGATTTATTATCCTTGAAGTATAAATTGCTCGTGTGTACACACCAAATCCTTAGTGCATTTTAATACAGGAATCAGCCTCAAGCCAAAGGGATAAAAGCTTCACTCAGAGCTCTGAGCATGACAGTCTGCTCCTTTGCAAATTTCCCACATCATCCTCCAACAGCTGCTGATCTTCTTCCCTTTCCCATCCCAGTGAGCACCTTCCTATCCCACAATCTGTCTCCCACAATGTCTGCACCTTCATCCATGCTGTCTTCTATTCTCCAGATTCCCCAATCCAATAAACCTCAAGACCTCTTGCAAAAAATCACCTCTCAGCCCTGGGAGGCATGAGTTTTCCCTTCTCTGTGAAACCTTAGGATTTCTTCCACCTCTGCCTCAGACACTCTCTCTTACTCGGTTTTTGCTGACAAAAACACATCTCTCACATCTCTACCTGCCTGGGTAGATCTGGAACTCTTTCTAAGGAAGAACACTATATTCCATAAATCTCTCCATGTCTAGTAGCTGGGACATGGAAGGTGCTTAGTGAGGGTGTGTTGAATTGAATGAGTGAATGAATGAATGAGTGAATGAATGAATGAATGAACCATACAGGACAGCAACTCTCTCAGCATCCCTCATGGCAGGCAATCATCTAGTTCTCCTGATTATTGTGTCCACTCCAGGCTTTAGAGAATCAACCAGATAATCGGGGATGGGGAGGCGGGAGGCTTGGATATCTCTGATCCCAATTTATGATTGAACTGCCCATATTCAGTATTTGACTTTGGTGAGAAAGTTTGTCTGCCTAGCTTTGCTCCCCAGTTACCTCATCAGATTATATATTGGCCACATCCCAGGCCTCCTGCCCGCATTGTCTCCTTGACCCTGAGAGGAGTCTCTGCCATTCCCCTAGTGCCTGCTTTCTTTCTCAACCTGTGCTCCTGAGGGAAGGAATGGCCAGCAGGCAGAGCTCCACAGGTCCTGCCTCTGAGGTGGGTGGGTTTAGCTCTTGGCAGAGTATCTGCCATGTATGTGCATCTCAGCTGACTCCAGAAAAGGAATCATCAAATCCTCACAAAGAAATTGGCAGAATAGGCAGAAAATTTAAGCCAAAACATCTGTGAAGATATTGTAAAAACCCAGTACTTTCAAATCCCTGAACCCTCCTATTTTAGAAGCAAAAAAAAGAGCTGCTCAGTCTAATACTGGGGTGTAATACATGATTAAAAATATATAGATTAGAGATAAAAAGCAAAGGAGAGAGAGAAAGGGAAGAAGGGAGGAAAGGGGAAGGGAAGTTGGGATAAAGAGTGTGAGGCTGGCAAGGAAGGGGACATGTTATGAAATGAAAATTGGCATGCATTCCTCTTTTCAGTCCATCAAGTCTCAGTCTGCAGCAGAAGTGGGGTCTGGACTGTGAGAGCCACACACACGAAAGGGAGCAGTGATTAGGCAACCTGCACAGCTCTCCGCTGTCCCTCCCCAGCCAGGACTTCCCCTGCAGAGCTATTTCTTGGACCAGGGACCTCTCACTGTGGATTCCCTCAGCCCAGCTGTCAGTTAGAATGGTCGACAACAAGGATCTTAGCTCATTTTTAACCCCCAGAGCACCCAGCCCTCCTTGTATGTGCCCCAAGGCCTCAGCTCCATCTCTGAATCCCTTCAAGGATCTGCCTAATGACTGAGTTCAAACCCAGCCCTCTGCAGACCTTGTATCCAGGTGCCTGGCCCCCCAGGCTGCTGTCAGAATGCTGGGGTCCAGGATTTGTGGGAGCACTTGTCACCTCTGCTGGTCACTCCTCCAATTTTGTGCCTCAGCAATAGGGTGCCTCCTAAGTTTTGGCCTCTTTTATCTAAATGATCTCTTCCAAGTTACATCAGAAACAGCACAGATGTACCATTCACACCATACATTCTTATTTTCAGAGAGTGATTCTACAACAAATGCAAGGATGGAGAAATGTAGTACTACTGAAATAAGCATGACCCTTGAACTATCATTAGAACTACTGCTATTAAATTTGGAAGACTGACCTCATGCAAGGTTACTTTTGGAATTTGGTGCAAGGCATATTGCTTGAGTGTGTGCGCCAGAATCAACCGGGGAAACCTCACCCTCGTGTGCTTTATCAAACAGCTAGCCTCCCTAAATACTAGCCAGGATTGTTGTTGGTTCCGTTGTCATTACTATTATCACCTCACCAGTCTCAAAAAAGAGTTAAATTGGACTGGGACCCCTTTACTTAGAATTCACCAGCGGGATTCTAGAGAGTACTCCTTCCTGTGGGTTTATGTTCTCACAATTTCTTTGGGACTTGCTTGGTTTTCCTAGCAGAGGCCCTTCAAGGTAATCTGGTGGCTCACTGGGTCCCCAACAGAACCCCCACAATGAACCACCCTTGCAGCTTGCCTTCCCCTCCAGTACTATAAGCCATTGGCAGCTGTTCCAGAAGGTTCCTCTGAGTGGAACTTCAGGTCATGTGGACACATCTGTGCCCGGCCCTGGATCACACTCACCCAGAATAGTTGGGAATGTAGCATTGCATTCGCCATAAGAGCCATGGCTGAAGGGATTAGCTGTACCTAACAGGTGCAAGGGGCCCACCCGGGACACCAGGCCTCCCCAGACATCTCTCCTCCCAGAGCAGGGAGGAAAGAAAAGAAAAGGGAAGAAAGCAGCCTCTTCAGTATAATTTCCAACTCATACATTTCTAAAGCCAAAATAGCACTCTTTTTTCCACATATTTAAAGCATCACGAGCTGGGATAAGAGAGCCTGTGCTGAGCAGAGACAGTTCACACACTTCAAGAAACCAATCATGAAACTGACTCTCCACGTATTTTACTTTGCTTTACATTTTTTCTGCTAAGCCAGAGAGTATGTATTTTATTTCTATCAAACTCATTGTCCACAAAAAGCTGATGTCTGCTTTGTGGGTTTTTTTTTTTTTTTTTTTTTTCATGTGCACAGAAAAAGTAGGAAAGCATGTCTGCAGCTAATCTGTCAGCTGTCTGCCTGAACAGGTGTGGTACCTCCCTTAATCCTGATCTTGGCCATTGCACCTGGCCTGGGAGCTATGGGAGACAGCAGGTGTCCCTCCATATCCCCTGGATTTCAGCCACTAAAATGAGCAGCTCAGTTGATGGCAGTGTCTTCCAAAGTCCTCATGACCACAGACCTAAGGACCCCCACCCCACACACACTCATGGCTCTAAAGGGGTCATGAGATAGGGTTAAATGTGCAAATTAGTATTTCTTTTTTTTTTTTTTTTTTTTTTTTTTTTGGCGGTACTGGGGATTGAACTCAGGGGCATTCTACCTCCGAGCTATACCCCCAGCCCTATTTTTTATTCTTTATTTTGAAACAGGGTCTCACTAAGTTGCGGAGTGCCTCACTAGGTAGCTGAGGCTGGCCAAGAACCTTAATCCTCCAGTCTCAGCCTCCCAAATGCTGGGATTACAAGCGTGCACCACCACATCTGGCTGCAAATTAATATTTCTCTTGCAATAGGAATGTTTGTACTGAACTGAAGGGAGAGCTTTGGGTTTAGTTAGAAGCCTGTTATGAATGGCAACAAAACAAAAGTTATTGAAAATGATCCCCCAGGTTCTCCTCACACAACACTGAAAGGCTCTTCTCCAGGCAGGTCTCTGGTGTGGAGGACCATGTCATAAACTCACCAGAAAACAATTCAGTGCAATCACTGCCTCTAACTTGGCAACACCTTCCTAAGCGACATGTGTGCACACTTGCAAAGGCACTGACATGAACCCATGTCTGTGTCATTCCTCCAATCTGAAGCCTTCTACAGTGAGGATGTGGGGACCCACAGAGCCAAAGGCCCCACATTTCAGTTGTACTTTTCCTGACATCTGAAGGCTATATCACTCTCTTCTACTATAGAATACCTTCCATGTGTCAAGCCATCGCCTAGGGAATTTGCAAGTGTTGCTTCTCATATACACAGAACTGTGAAGGAGCATGCTTATTACCCTTGCTTTCAAGGTGATACATAGGACACTCAGATGTTTAGAAGCTACCTCAGTTACCTTCTGTTGCTCTCAGGAAATACCACAGATGGAGCAACTTATAGAAGAACAGAGGTGTGTTGAGCTCGTGGGTCTGGAGGCTGGAATGTCTAAGAGTGTGACATATGATGAGGGTCTTTTGCTATGTCAGACCATGATGGAGGATTCTGAATGGTGAGACATAGCAGGTGTGCTAGGTAGCATCTCTCTCCTCTTCTGGTAACACCACTAATGCCTCCATGGGGGCCTGGCCCTCATGACTTTGCCTAACCCTAATTACCTCCCAAAGGCCCCATCTCACCACCATCGATGTATAAATTTGGGGATTTTTTCCAAAACATGAGCTTTTAGGGGACACATTCACAGCAATAGCACTTTTGGCCCCTGGTGTATTGGTAGCTGAAGTCAAGGTAGGATGGGAGAAATGAGCCTTTTTGAGAATAGAGAACCAAAAAGAACACCATACCTTGATTTCTTATCATAACAGAAATGGGAAGAACTGGAACCAAATTTTGACTTCATCCACTGATTAGAAGATCTGTTGGTTCACTGATTTATTATACAAACCCCTATTGTCTTTTCTAGTAGTGAAAAAACAAATGAGCCACAATCTGTCCCTGACGAGCTCAGGGTCGAGAAGGTTGAGACACCACAGGACACTAGGAGAATACAACATCTCTAGAATGGGGACCACTTAGAGCTTTATGTGACTAATCACATAAAAAAGGTTCAATTATTATCAGTCACCCACTTGATTAGAAGTTTCTTCCTTTGCTTGTCTTTTTAAGTCTTGATTTTTTTTAAATAAAATAATTTTCAGTACTGTTAATAAGAAGGATTTTTAAAACTAGGTCCCAGCTCATCATTATATTTACTGATCTGGATTCTTAGTGGACACACCAAACATTAAGGAATTTCCAGGATAGATAAATTCCCACAGATACCGCCTGATGCTTCATAGGAGCCTGCATCATCATAGGAGTCCACTTGAGGGAGCGCGGTCTCACTTTTGCCAAGGTAACACTCGATTTCAAGGCTAAGACCTAGTAAGGTTCTCATGCTTGAAGATATAGTTAAAATTCAGCCCTCCATGGGTATATTCTCACCCCAGACAGTCTTCTCCCTGTGTTCAGAGAACTCCATCAACCACCTCCAGCATCAGTGGCCCTCGGAGTGTACCAGAGCATGTAAAATAAAGCAGGGGCCATTTAGCTTCCGTGGTCTTCAGAAATTACTAGTGGGTGACAACCACAAGCCTATGAAAGTCAAACAAGTCCCCTCAAACTGTAACATTTCCCTGAAAGTTCCATAAACCCATCATCCCCATTTCTACACACGAAAATAGACCAACAGGAGAATTCTGGTGGATTTCTCTAGGGTTCTGCCTCCTTTGATATTCCAGTCAGGTCATGACCTCCCATGTCAAACCACCTATATTTTGTCTACTAGACAGAGGAGACATGTTCCGCAGCTTTCCTGTCTTACCATTCTCCAAGAGATGAACATGTGGTAAGACTTTAACAACAGTCAGAAAGCAGACATATCTCCACACCTGAAAAGTACATACCATTTCTACACCTTGGTGAGGCATAAGTTACTGTTCGTTGTCTTAGGTTTGCCTGCCTTTCAAAGCCAAAGTCTAGTTAAAATCTAGGGTCCTGATGTTGGGTCATAGACTCAGGGCAGAGTGTGACTCAGAGGCCTAATTCCAACCATGAAGGTCCCAGACTTCTCTGCTGACCCAGAGCAGGGATGTGAATATCTCCAGTGCTCCACAGAGTTGAAACAAGAGGACTGCATTAGGAATCAGGACCAAGACCCAGTGAGGAATCTCGAAGTACCCATGTGCCTGATCTTGACCGTGCAGTAAATATCAGCATTGGAAAGCCCTGGGGCAGTAGGTGGGTGTCTCAGCGAACATTCCCAGTGCTGTAATCCAAGACAACCAACCACACAACTTAGAAGAAGGAGGATTTATTTCCTCACAGTTTCTTGGAGATTTGGGGTTCCATTCATGTGAGACTGGGGTCTATGAGTCTCAGGGTATGGAAGTGGGAAGCAGAGAGAGAAGGAGAATAAGGCTCTCACATCATAGAGGCCAGAAGCGGGAGAGAGCAAGCAAACAAGGGGCTTCAAAGACACAAGCACAGTCCCCAAGGCCACACCCCAGGGACCCACCTTCTCCAGCCACACCCACTGCCTAGGTGACCACCCAGTAAATCCATCACAATGGATTCATCTACTGATGAGATGACAACACTCACGACTTAATTGCATCAACTCTGAACCTTAATACATGAGTCTTTGGGGAATATTCTACATCTAGCTATAACCGTGGGAATTTAAAATATCAAATCCATCTCTAGTCACAAAATAAAAACCTGGATGGCTTTGGCCTTAGCAGCTATAAATCAGCAAGATCAACAGCCCATCTTCTGGTGGGGCTCTGGATGATGTTCTGGTGGTGGCTGCCAGGTATTTGGAGATTTTCGGTGACAAAGACCAAATCTCTGAAGCCAGCAGCTGCCTTTTCTTCCAACCTGCAAGATGGTTGCCTTCTCTTTCAACCCACAAAGCGGTGAGGACCCACAAGATCTCCAAACTTCATTACTGGGTGTCCCTGAGTATATTTTTCTATTTATCCCTTTTTGCAGTACCAAATAAGCCCCTTCTTCCTGGAAAAGGGTCCCCTTTATATTATTCCCACTGGACCCTTTTTGGGGGAACATGACATGTATCACCTTTCATGCAGGTAAGAAGACACAAAACTGAAATATTGCACTTACTTTGAAGGCATTACTGAATTGTTTTCACTGTGATTTGTCTTATGCCTATCAAAGTTCATCTACAGAATGTCTGGCAAGGCCACAGAGCAAGGCCTGAGTTTGAGGACTTGTGCAGATAGAGTGCTGCTACATTGAAGCACACCTCAGCACCAACAATGGCTTGTCCACTCTGGTTCCAGGTCTATAGGTTATGTCATGCAACCGAGAGGATGTTGATAGATGCAACAGTGGAAACCTGGAGTGCTGAGATCACTTCTTCCTGGGTCCATGTGAAAATACAAAATAAGCCGGACGTGGTGGCGCATGCTTGTAATCCCAACATTCGGGAGGCTGAGACAGGAGGATCCGGGTTCGCAGCCAGCCTCAGCTACCTAGTGAGCCACTCCACAACTTAGTGAGACTCGGTTTCAAAATAAAGAATAAAAAATAGGGCTGGGGGTATAGCTCAGAGGTAGAATGTCCCTGAGTTCAATCCCCAGTACCACAAAAAAAAAAAAGAAAATACAAAATAAAAACTCACTGGAACACAGGGTGAAGAGATGAGCAGCACTGCATATATCCGCACCACTCAGTCTTTCCAGACACAAACTTGCCAAGTCACCATGTTGCCAGGTCACATTTGGCATTAGCCCTGGGGGTGAGATAATGTCTCTGGTTTCTTTCATTAGTGCCATTTTTAATATAGAAGAAATAGAACTGAATAATGACAATGCAAAGGGGAAATCATTGTTCATGCTCTCTTCCTCTACTACTCCTCTCTCCTTCCTCCTTTGCTCCCTGGCTCTTCTTTTTTTTTTTTTCCCCTCATTCCTTTCATCTCTTCTTATTTCTCTCTCCCTCATTTTATTTTTTATAGTTTTAACATAAAGCACACAAAGTGAAATGATATTAGTGCAGCTTGATGGATTTTTACATACACAAATAACTGGATATAAATCCATTCAGACTGAAATTTAGAACAGCACCAAGGAAGTTTCCATGAGACTCTTCCAGTCAATAACCTACCCCAGGGGTACTTCCTACCCAAGGAGAACCATTATGCTGACATCTAGCATCATCAATTAGCTTTTGTCTTTTGTTGACTCCGAATCAATGCAATTGTACAATCTGTACATGTTCCTGTTGGTTTTGTTCAATCAACATAAAAACTCTAAGATTCATCCCTGTTGTTACATTTATCAATAACATTTACCAATATTATACCACCACTACTGATTCATTTCATAGACACTTGCATTATTTCCAGTTTGAGACTGTTATAAATAATGCATGTGAGAATTTTTATGCATAACTTTTAAAAGTTATATTCAGTAATTTCATAGACATGAAATTCCCAGTCCCTTCCAAGATAGTAAATTGAAAGCAATACTTCCAAGAATCAGTTTTTCTTCCATAGGGAAATTTAAGAGATTAATGTCACTATAAAATATTTGAAGGACACAGGGCAGTGATACCTATGACACCCCCAGTCAACTCACCAACTAAACCTGTGCAGAAACAATGTGGACTTGGACAATGATTGTGGATTATTATAAACTTAATCAGGTGGTGACTCCAATTGGAGCTGCTGTACCAAAGGTAATACAGCTTTCCATTGGAACAAGGTCTGCAGAAGTCAAGATCATCTTGACTTCCCACTAAACATCACACAGGCCCACTTCCAAGAGGAGATGCAATAGTATGCCCTGTGCCCCTGACCACAGGAGAGGCACATGCTCAGGAAGGGAGTTGGGGTTTTGAAGGTCATCCCTATCTCATTTGAATGTGAGGATGTGGCCTATCAATTGTCCCAATCAGGTGGCACCAGCCTTGATCAGAAACCAGATAGGTACAGCATCTGCCACACACTCAGCCTGCAGTGCAGAGTGTTTTCCTGGTCCAACAGACCCAAAGATACTTGAGGAACTACTCTACTTATGGTTAAAAGGGACAGTCATCACTCTGCCTGAGCTCATTGCATTTGTAGCAAACTCCACATAAGAACAGCAGAACAAACATGCTCTGCCCATGCAGACAAAGCATTCTCACACACGCCTCAGCCTCTTTGAGAGAACTGAACTGCATACACTATCTCCCGCGACTGCCAAAGAATGAAACAACAAATGAATAACAGGATGATATCCAGAATACTGGCAAATATTTGGAAATTAATCAACCAACTTCTAAATTACCAAGGGTCAAAGAAGAAACTATGCAGTAAATTTAAAAACACTTTAAGACAAAGTTGTTGTTGTTTTATCAAGAAAAGAAGAATGGCTTCAAATCATTGGCCTAAGCGTCCAACTTAAGCAACTGAAAAAGAACAAATTGGGTCTAAAGGAAAAAAGAGAAAAATAAACAGAATATGAGTAGTCAAAAAACAGAAATAGAAAATACATGTACAAATGCAAAAATCAACGAAACCAGAACTGATTGCTGAAAAAAATCAATACAATTGATAAACCTCTACCCAGATTGATCAAGAAAAAATACAGGCAGAATACACAGATTACTAGAATAAGCAATAAAACATGAAGATCAATATAGTTCCCATAGACATCAAGAGATATATATGACACGTTGTTAATATGTCAGTGTAATCACACACAGCCCTGACATGTCATCAAACTCAAGCAGTCAGGATAGGCTAGTTTGTGCTTGATAACAAACAAACCCCATTATCCCTGTGGCTTAATACAACAAAAAAATTCCTTCATCACTCCCATAAAAGTACCGGAGTGTCCTGGTGGCCCCACTATTGCAGCAACTCCAAAGCACTGACTCCAAGATCCTGGTGGCTTCCAAAGAATAGATCTGTCATCCCGGTAAACAGCCTGCGTGGCTGCCATGGCTGGTGTGAATTCTCAACTACTATGGGCCAGAGCAGCGCTGGATGGCTGCACTCAGCCTGTGGCTGGAGGCAGTGCAGGGTCCCACCTGCCTGCCAGGGGCTGAGCAGAAAGGCTCTCCTGAGCCAGCAGGAAATGCAGGAGAGGGGGAATGTGGGTGTCAGAGATCTCCGCCACAGACAAGAAGGAGTTAAACTTCTATTTGGCTCAGTCGCTGCTGACATGAGTGTGCCCCAGTGCCCAACATTTCCCCAACACTTCTTGCCTTATAATTTTAATTTGTGGTTTGGGGTTTCAGAACAAGTCCTGCTTTTTGCATATTTTGCAACTTATTTGAATTACAGAGTGGTCTTTGTTGAATACTCACTTGGAAGAAAAGGGATATTTTTAAATAGTGACTATATTGATTTAGCTAGAAATGCTGTTCAATGAGGAGGGGGGGGGCAGCGAGCGAGCTAAAAAAAGATCTGGCCATGCGGTTGCAGATTGCAGATACCAGCCTTCTGGAGTCTGGTTAGTGTTGCTGCCCAGGGAACCTCAGCACCCAGCACTGGCCTCTGGGCAGCTGCAGCTCCCTCCTTTAACTCAGCCTGACACAGTACTGAACAGCCTCAGCTGGCCTCACCGTGAGCTGCACAGGCCCCTGTGCGCCTCCCCTCTCCAGCTGCTCTCTGCCTTCAGCTCTCCTGAGAGTGTGCTCAGCTTGCTGCTGTGGCCTTCACTCCAGCGTCTCAGGCTGCCCGGTGATGCAGATGCATGAGACGGAGCATGCCTGGAATCCCAGTAATTGAGAGGCTGAGGCAGGAGAATAGCAGGTTTGAAGCCAGCGAGCAGTAACTTAGAGAGGCCATGCTTCACAATAAAACCTAAGGCACATGGTGTACATTGACGAACATATCAAAGCCAATCACTAAGCCAAACATGAGAAGGAGGGAGGGGGAGGGAATGGGGTGGGAATTGGGGAAGGGTTAAATGAGTGCTGTGTGCATGTATTCCTCTACCAGCTTGTACCTCATTAAGATGTATGATTAGCATTCACCAATAAAAAATAAATAAAAATTAAAAGTACTGGGCTGGAGGTATACCTGTGGTAGGACACCCCTGGGTTCAATCCCTAGTACACACACACACACACACACACACACAAGTTTTAGGACCGCTGGTTTGAGTCCTACTGTTGTGGGTTAACCTGGTCCCACACGTGGGTCCTTGGCTTCCGTGAAAAAAAGAATTTTAACACGTGCCATTTAGGAACAAAAAGTTGGAATTTATTTAGGAAAAATAAGGAAAGGGGGAGAAAAAAAACGGGTGAGCAGGCATCTTCCTGGCCAGACGCGTGCACTGGGGTAAGAGAGTGAGGCATGGTAAAAGTCCGTCTTTTATGTGTTTTCAAGAGGGGTGGGCACAGAAGAAGTCTGGACCTCCTCCTTCTTCCAGGTATTGGTGGGCGACAGGTAGGCGGTCCAAATTGGGCCCTCCTCTTCCTTAGGTTAAGATGGGTGTTTCAAGAGGGGTCTGACCTTTGCCCTAAGTGTCCAGTGGGGGCTGGAATTCAGGGGATTAAAAAGGTGTGGCCCACTTAGACTTTTCTAAGATTGAGCACACCCTATAGGGTGGGGTCAGCTAAAACTCTCCATATTTTAAAACTATATCTTTCCCTTCCCTCCCAATATCTCCTTTCTGCCTAAATTTTATTCCTTCTGTCCTACATCACTACTAGTCATGGGTCAGCACGATATCTCTTGTGGGTTCTTGGCCTCCATGGTGAAAAGAATTTCAGCATGCACCAGATAGGGACAAAGGCAAAAGTTTTATTTTAAGGGAAATGCACAGGTACACAGGGGAAAGGGCACAGGTCACCTCAGAAGTCTTCGGGATCGCAGCTAAGAGAGAGAGGAAGGTAGCTGGGAAAAAGAGAGAGCCCATGCGGTCTCTCTCCGTCCTTTTTATATCACACCTGGAGAGGGGCTGGCTCAGGGGTCCAGGGTGGGGAATAGGAAACCTGGGGCAGCACGGGATTTTGATCCCTCGCCCTAGGGGTCTTAAAAAAAGGATGAAAAAACTTTAGGTAGGCCTCTCCAGAGAATGGAGAAAGGAAGTCTGGGATGTGAGATCTTTCTACAATAGGTGTGACTTCCTTTTGAGAGGCAAATGGAGCTCTGAAAATCACCTTAGGGATTTCCAATATGGAGTCAGCCCATTATGAATAGGCCTTGCTTTTTAAGGATGAGCAAGCTCTGTTAAAACAAAACCACATTTTTCCTTTCCTTCCCAATCCGTCTCCTTTCTGCCTAAATTTTACTTCTTCTATTCTACTTCATCAGAAGGATCTCTTTTCTGATCAGGTGGTCTTCTGTCTTCCAGTCTACCCCGATAAGAGGATAAGAGACCCCTCCTCTATACAGTGTAGGATCTGTCCTCGCCGGCGAGGACAGTCTAAGACGTGGGAAACCCGAGGGGAGCCGCGACCACCTATGAAATGGGATGAGAGAAAAAATGACACGGAGAGCCTGCAGTGCAGTGTCAGACTCTGAAGCTTTATTTTTCCGCAGCTCAATTTATACAATGTTGTAAAACTGAGGCAGAGGAATGGGTTTACTCTGGTTATCTCT
>PVLC010016078.1:8948-36210 GCA_004027655.1 Graphiurus murinus
GCCGGGCGTGGTGGCGCACGCTTGTAATCCCAGCATTCGGGAGGCTGAGACCGGAGGATCCGGGTTCGCGGCCAGCCTCAGCTACCTAGTGAGGCACTCCGCAACTTAGTGAGACTCGGTTTCAAAATAAAGAATAAAAAATAGGGCTGGGGGTATAGCTCGGAGGTAGAATGCCCCTGAGTTCAATCCCCAGTATCGCCAAAAAAAAAACAAAAAAAAAAAGGTAAATTCAACTAAAAAACTTTTTTTTAAGGCATCAATCTGACTAGACAAAACATGACTAATGTGAAAAAGAAGTTTTACCCAGCTATGAACTAAATAAGGAAAAAGTGATGGGGTACCACCTTAATACCAACTAAATTATCTTTTTTTTTTTTTTTTTTTCCCTGATGGTACTGGGGATTGAACTCAGGGGCATATTCTACCTCTGAGCTACACCCCCAGCCCTATTTTATTCTTTATTTTGAAATAGGGCCTCATTATGTAGCTGAGGCCTGGCCATGAATCTACGATCCTCCTGTCTCAGCCTCCCAAGTACTGGGATTATAAGCGTATGCCACCATGACTGACTTAACAAATTTTTAAAATCACAAAATCCAATGCTTTCCGATCTTTGTGTAATAGCTACCATGCCTTCATTCACTACTGGACACAATTAAAACTGTTAAGAGTATTTTGGAAAATAAATCTATCAAGAGTCCTAATTTGACCCAGTATTTCAGGCAGACTTCTTTGAAGAAATAATTCAAAAGTGAAAAGTATATAAAAATATTTAATATTAACCGGCATGGTGGTACACACCTGTAATCCCTGGGAGAATCACAGGTTCAAGGCCAGCCTCAGCAACTTGGCAAGATCCTGTTCGTTTCAAAATAAAAAATGAAAAGGGCCAGGGGTATAGCTCAGAGTTAGAATGCCCTGGGTTTGATCCCCATACGAAAAAAAAAAAAAAGTCTGGTGCTAAATATTATTATTTGGCACAAAAGAAGCATGTGCAGATACTTATTTTTACATGACAATAACCTCTATATTAAGGCAGTAGAATTATGGGTAACATTTTATTAAACCCCACATACTTTAAATGTAATGAAGTTCCTGCACCTTCAATACAGCTATTCTCTGTAAAACTAAAACTCCATGTGCAGTGGTAGACACAGCCAAGTTCCTATCATCGAGCAGAATCAAAGCTTTAGTTTTTTTTCTTTAGCACATTTAGTTTTTTAAAACCAAAAATAAAACCTACCCTTTCAAAGCGAGAAATCTTCATTGTTTTAAGTGTTGCAGCATCAAGCAGCACTGGGGGTCCAAGTTCAAATACGTTGCGAAGAAATTCATTTGACTTACGTGAAAGAAAAAGGTGATAAGGCTCAATATTAAATATCATAGCTCACTACATAGAGTGAATTTAACTGAAGTTATGTGGAACCTATGAATATAAACTTAGGTCACTTATTTTCTTTTCTCACTATGAAAAGCAAATTGTCCTCTAAGGCAAAGAATCCAAGAAAGCTATATGAAGCTCTTTGCTTTCATCCAAAGTATCAATTATGTTCTTGCATATACAATACAAAAAAGATAGTTTCAGATTTATTCAACTGTTATTTCACAAATAAATGTACTGTTAGTTCTAACATGTAGAAACATTCTGGATATTCAAAAGTCAATTAGGTAAGATTCAGGTCAGCTCCCTGATTTAAAAGGGAATATATAGAAAAGATGTCACTCACCTGCAAGTGGTACTGGATCCCTGATCCAAGAACCTCCTTAAAGGTGTCATAGGTATGCTTTTTGACCCAGCTATCAATATACATGCGTTCTGGACCAAATTTGACAGTTTCTGTTGGAAAATCCCGTTCCTAGCCAATAGAAGAGCCAAAATTATCACAGGCACAAAATAACCCAAAGAGATCTTACATGAACAAAGTTTCTAAATAAACAGATGCACACAATTTTAAACTGATACTTCCGTATCTAACATGTGAATAGACTAAGAATTACTATCTTAACTGCACTACTGTGAACATATTAAAATTTCAAGAAACTAGTAAAAAGGTTTGGTGTTAGTATTGCTCTAAGATGGGAGAAGGGCAGAATGTTGCAGAATATTAAAAAGACAAAATGGAGTCGGGCGTGGTGGTGCACGCTTGTAATCCCAGCATTTGGGAGGCTGAGACCGGAGGATCCGGGTTCACGGCCAGCCTCAGCTACCTAGTGAGGCACTCTGCAACTTAGTGAGATGCGGTTTCAAAATAAAGAATAAAAAATAGGGCTAGGGGTATGGCTCAGAGGTAGAATGCCCCTGAGTTCAATTCCCACTACTGAAAAAAAAGACAAAATGGCAAGTGGCAAGATGTGAGCTGATGGGCAGCAGGGATTTATGGAAGAAAGATAAACAGGGGTAACAGACCAAGTAAAAGGGAAGATTCTATGACTGGGGCTCCAAAATGTCTCAGGCTGAGTTTATTAAGACAAGAGGTAAATCCGGGCGTGGGGGCACACGCTTGTAATCTCAGTACTTGGGAGGCTGAGACAGGAGGATCGCAGGTTCGTGGCCAGCCTCAGCAACTTGTAAGGTTTTCCACAACTTAGTGACACCCTATTTCGAAATAAAGAATAAAAATTGAGCTGGGGTATAGCTGGGTTCCATTCCCAGTGCCACCAAAAAAAAAAGAAAAGACAAAAAAGAGGGTAGCACCTGAGGTTAAGATTTCAGGAGCCGGGCGTGGTGGCGCACGCTTGTAATCCTAGTACTTGGGAGGCTGAGACTGGAGGATCCGGGTTCGAGGCCAGCCTCAGCTACCTAGTGAGGCCCTCCGCAACTTAGTGAGACTCTGTTTCAAAATAAAGAATAAAAAATAGGACTGGGGGTATAGCTAGGAGGTAGAATGCCCCCGAGTTCAACCCCCAGTACCACAAAAAAAAAAAAAAAAAAAAAAAATTTCAGGGACAGAACAGCTCTGCCACACAAGAGCATTTCTAAGGTAGAGTGTGGGACTGTGGCCCAAGAGAAATGGAAATAAAGTCACTAGAATAAATACAGCATAGAGTTTTTCCAATGGATAAAGAAGTCACCCAGAATGGCAGCAGAACTTGGTAAGAAGAAAAATGGCTGCTTAATTCTTCTAAGAATCATGAAGAAATATGTATATATGAATAATCGGAAAGTCACAGGGAGTGAAACTTAAAGGGCAACCACCCACACCTACTTAGCCCCTAGCAGACACAGCACATACCCCAGTGGAAAGAACATGAGCACTAAACTTACATGGACATGCCACATCACTCACAGCTTGGAGTTTTGGCATGTAACTCACTTAACTTCTCTGAGTCTGCTCCTTTGCCCTAAAATAAGGCTACACATACCTATTCCATATTCCATGTAAGAGTTACTTGAGGAATAAGAGAAAGCATGTGCCTAAGGCATAGACAGTGACTGCCTAGTGTTTAACAGCAACTCAAAAATAGTAGCTGCCTATTATTTCAACCTTCCTTAATTCTGAAAACACTGAGACACCATGGAAGAACTCTTATTACTCACCCTCTATAAACTCATCTGCATCCCTATCTATTCCTCCCCATCCTGATGCAATGAACCCCCCTCCCACTTTAATTCAAAGTGAATCACAATTTTTCATTTGTATTTTCAAATATCCTTTCCCATTGGCTCTTTCCCATACACTGTCTCTAAGCATCTAAAATAAAATAAAAATAAGCCGGGCGTGGTGGCGCACGCTTGTAATCCCAGCATTCGGGAGGATGAGACCAGAGGATCCGGGTTCGCGACCAGCCTCAGCTGCTTAGTGAGGCACTCTGCAACTTAGTGAGACCCGGTTTCAAAATAAAGAATAAAAAATAGGGCTGGGGGTATAGCTCGGAGGTAAAATGCCCCTGAGCTCCATCCCCAGTACCGCAAAATAAATAAATAAATAAAATAAAATAAAAATAATGCACCAATAAAAGCACATTAAAAAAATTCAAAAATAAATAAATAAACCCTCCCAAAGCCAGGAGGGTATATTAGGATTACACAAGTGTGTCATCCTAGTACTTGGCAGGCTGAGACCGGAGGATCTGGGTTCGTGGCCAGCCTCAGCTACTTAGTGAGGCCCTCTGCAACTTAGAGACCCTGTTTCAAACTAAAGAATAAAAGATAGGACTGGGGGTATAGCTAGGAGGTAGAATGCCCCTAGGCTAAATCCCCAGTGCCACAAAAAATAAATAAAAATAAAAATAAATAAACCCTCCCACAACCCAGCACTACATTCCAGCTACCTACTCTCTTCCCCTTCCCATTACATTCATACTTTTTAAAAGAGCTGAGACACACTCTCTCCTCTTATTCATTCTCCCATTCACTTTCCAATCCACTTGAATCTGGCCTCTCTCCTACTACTACTCCAAGTAAGCTGCCCTTATAAAGCTCACCAATGACCTGACCAACAGATCTAGGTGAAACTTTCACTCTTTCTCACTTGACCTAACTACAGCATTTGGCCCAGCTGAAAAAGCACACAGTACAGTGGATTCCAATATCAGCTTTGCTACTTCCTATTCTTTATTCCTTTGGTCTCCATTTTTCCTTAAAAAGGAGATCATTCTATTGCTTAAGAAGTGTAATGGAACTGAAAGAAGAAAAACATATAGCAAAGGAACTAACATTAAATTCTTGCGAATTTAAGGAATACATGAGGTTTTAGATAAAAATAATGTGGCAGTCACACCTATGATTTGTGATTCTGCTGTGTTAGTTGGGCAGTCTTCATTTAAAAGATCCATCAAACCAGGCGTGGTTATGCATGCCTGTAATCCCAGTACTTGAGAGGCTGAAACAGGAAGATCGCAGGTTCAACAACAGCCTCAGCAAGTAGTAAGATTCAGCAACCTAGTGAGATCTTTTTCCAAAAGATCTCACTAGGTTGCTTGGAGGTAGCTTGGGTGTAGCTTGGAGGTAGAATGCCTCTTGGTTCAATCCCCAGTACCACAAAAAAAAAAAAACTAAAAGATCCATCAAGGAAGTAGACTCTGCCGGGCGTGGTGGCGCACGCTTGTAATCCCAGCATTCGGGAGGCTGAGACCGGAGGATCCGCGTTCGTGGCCAGCCTCAGCTACCTAGTGAGGCACTCCAACTTAGTGAGACTCGGTTTCAAAATAAAGAATAAAAAATAGGGCTGGGGGCGTAGCTCAGAGGTAGAATGCCCCTGAGTTCAATCCCCAGTACCACAAAAAAAAAAAAAAAAAAAAAGGAAGTAGAGTCTTCCAGAGATAGCTAGGTTTCACTGGAAAAAAAGAGATGAGAATACTCAGCAAGGCTCTGAGGTCAGGCTTTTCCTTGACAGGTGCATTGAAACAGAGGCTTCAGGGATAGGAAGTCCAACAGAAGTACAGGAGAGGTACTTTTATCCTAATGTGAAGAGAAGGGTAGGGAAGGCCTTGAAGGGTAGAGATCACCGTAAGTCAAGAGCGGCTTCCAATTTTAGCAGTGCCTAAGGAGTACAGGGATAAGAGGCCTGATAATGCCGAGACTTTGTTGAGATTTCGCTTATGCTATTCTCAGGATAATCGGTACTGAATGCTACAGTTGGCCTGGGTTAAAGGGCTTGTCAAGACAGAAAACCTGAAATCACGTCTAATCTAGAAAAACTAGGACATGTCATCATCCTATCACTGGAATCTACAGCATCCAATAAAAATTAAAAATATACAGATATAGTTTATAAATACTCAAAGAAAACGGTTTGTTGAATTTAGGGACACTGCCACACTAGTTATAAAATCAATTTCAATCCTGCAGCTCAGTTGGGGCATGTATTCTAAAACTCGAAGGTTCTAAACTAATTCATTTGCCCTATAGAGTGAAGCAGGTTAGAAGACTATACAGAAGAAATCCAAGCATCACATAATGATTTTAAGTGACCTTGGTAAGATGCTGGGTGTGTCTGTGTTTGTGTGTGTTACTGAACCTAAGGCATTCTACTTCTGAGCTACACCCCCAGCCCTTTTTATTTTTTATTTATTTCAAAACAGTCTCACTAGGTTGCAAAGTCTAAGCTGTTGTGGCTGTCCTCAAATGTGCAATCTTGCTGTCTCAGCCTCCCAAGCACTGAGATTACAGGCATGCACCACCAGGGCTGGTGGGTTTTCTTATTTAGGATTCTAGCATCTAGCCTTCCAAGAGAGATCACAAAAGTGTTGGTTTAAAGGTAATGTTGAATGTTATTGAAGCCTGAGGGGTAAACAGTACAACACATTCACAAAAACCACTGTACTAAGTATGTTTGTGCAAAGCACTGTTGCTTAAATGACATCAAGTACGAGGTGAAATGGCTTTCTCACTACGGGTCTTTTACTTATTTTTTGTTCTTTATTTTTAGTGCTAGCGAATCGAACCTAAGGCTTTTCATGTGCTAAGACATCTCCAGCCCTAGTTTTTTAAACCTAATAATAAAGTACTTTTATATATCAGCATTAAAAGCATTATCTCCACTTAAGTTGTTAAAACCCTGTTTGGTCTTAAAATGAGGAAATAATTTTTGATTGAAGATGACACCCAAAATGATCCAAGTGTCAAGTTCAGCCTGAAACAATTCAATTTCCAAGTTGAGCAGCTCTCACGGCATTGAAGAGGCCTACCTCCACCGCCCTCAGGACGTCTCTGAAAACTGATCGCTGCTTTCTCTTGTCCACTTTGGCCCGGTGCTTATTTCCATCTGTAGCCAAAGCCCTAAGCATTTGGGTCAAAGACTCCATGTCTTCATAAAAAAAATCCTGATCAAGGTAAAAAAAAGATTTTACTTCATGTTGATTTTTTTTTCTTTTTATAAAAATCTCTTCTAGAGTTAACAAAGAACAGCCTACCTTTGGAAAAAATACCCAGCTGTACAGAGCAACACAGATAATATAAGCTGTTTAAAGGTTTTGGCACAGATAGACACATTCATAACATGCAAAATGTTAATCCAGAAATACTAACTACAAAGCAATTGACATCCCAAGTATATTTCCAGATACATCCAAACACTTTATATGCTTCCACTGTGTATCAGACATTACTCGGATTTCAGTTCAGTGAAAGATACACATACGCTAAGACAGCATTTACTCTGTGGCTACCCAATCTCAAACCACTCATTCCCAGAAATCCAATTAACTATTATTTCAAGAATACAAGCCATCAGTAATGCTTTGAGTTTTTTGTTTGTTTTGTACTAGGAATTGAACCCAGAAGCATTCTACTTCTAGCTACACCTCCAAACTTTTTTATTTCTTTTTACTTTGAAACAGGGTCTCACTAAGTTGCTGAGGCTGGTCTCAAACTTTAATCCTTCTGTCTCAGCCTCCCAAGTACTGGGATTACAAGTATGAGACCTGGCTCAGTAATGTTTTTTAAAGCTCATACTTTCTAATTCATTGCCATATTTCAAATAAGGAAAAAAGCACTTAGGGTATACAATTCAGGTGATTAAATTACTTAAGGCCTTTAATGCCCCTGGGGGAAGCTACGATAGGACCTTAAGCTCATTGAAGGTTTCCTTAAGTAACCTGGTTAGAAGTCTCCTTATCTGGGTTTGTTTTTTTTTCCCCCCTAACTTCATTTTAAAACCACATTAAAAACTAAAGATTATTTAAATTTATTTAGCTAACTAAAATAAGAGCAGACACTTCTTTTTTTCTTTTAGAGTAGACAACAGCAGAAACTTCTAAGAAGTCAAAAGATGAACGAACTCTGGTTCTAGTTGTTTGTATTTATTCAATATTTATTTTTGCATTAGATGTAATAATTATTTGATTTGTTCTAGTAAGAAAAGCAATCTGTTATGTTTTTCCTTTTTTTGTTGGTACTGAGGGTTGAACCCAGGGACGTTTTACCTCTGAGCTATACTTCCAGCCCATTTTCTTTTTTAATTTTGAAACTGGGTCTTGCTAAGTTGTGGCACACTGGCCTTTAACCTGTGATCCTCCTGTCTCAGCCTCCCAAGTACTGGGATTACGGGTGCGTGCCACCACATCCAGCTACAACAGTTTGTATCCTGGACATTATTCAAATTGTATATATTAATTAACTAATCTCAAAAAAGTATAAATGTGATTTATTTTAATGTTTAAAATGAAAAAGATTACTATAGTGGTGGAAGATAAGTTTGAAATTAACATGATATTCCTGTTTTTAGGTACTTAAATTCTGCCTTGTTGTTGATATGTCAGACTGTATACACACATAAATGTTCCACATTTTCCACCATTTCCTCAAATGCTCCAATTCAACCTATGTCTGAACTAGGTAAAGCAACACCCATTAAAATAAGATGCAACATAGCTATTAAAGTAGATCAAAGTTATGTTGATATCTATATTTAAGTTCTAATAAATGTGTCTATCATAAGATGACAATAGTTTTACTTAGAAAAATGTGTATTTCAAGAGTTGGCATTTGTCTACTCATTTTATTGGCCGCATGTTCTTTTACGTGTGTGTGTGTGTGTGTGTGTGTGTGTGTGTGTGTGTGTGTGTGTTACTGGGAATTGAACCCAGAGGTATTCTACCTTTGAGCTAAACCCCCAGCCTGATTCTATTTCTATTTGGAAACAGGTTCTGGCTAGGTTGCTGAGAGTCTCATTACTTGTTGAGGCTGTCAACCTGCAATCCTCCTGTCTAGCCTCTAAAGTACAGGGATTACAGCAGGGATTACAGGCATGTACCACAACAGTGTGTGTGTGTGTGTGTGTGTGTGTGTGTGTGTTACTAGGGATTGAACCCAGGGGCATTCTACCTCCGAGCTATACCCCCAGCCCTATTTTTTATTCTTTATTTTGAAACAGGGTCTCACTAAGTTGTGGAGTGCCTCACTAGGTAGCTGAGCTGGCCGCGAACCTGGATCCTCTGGTCTCAGCCTCCCAAATGCTGGGATTACAAGCATGCGCCACCACGCCCGGCTTTATATTATTTTTAAAAGGATGTATGAAAGATTTAAAACTCTGTAAGACCGAATAAATTAAAATTTAAGAAAATTGTACATATTATTGTAATTGACCCTAAGAACTGAGCAGTACTGCCAGTAATTCTCAACTCTGGATGACCTTATCTCCTAAAGGACATTTGGCTATGTCTGGAGACATTTTTAGTTGTCTTGACTGGAGCATCTGGCAGGTAGAGGCCAGGGATGATGCTAAACATCCTACAATGCACAAGATAGCCCTCGGCACCCCCAACCAGGAAAAGTTACCCAGCACAAAGTACCAACAGTGCTGAGATTGAGACACTCCAATATAATCTTAGAAATAGGGAAAAAACTAATCTAATTTATAGCCAGTGAATCACTGATTTCAATAAAAAACAACAGGGCTGGGGGTATAGCTCAGAGGTAGTATGCCCCTGGGTTCCATCCCTAGTACAACCAAAAAAAAAAAAGGAGCTGAGGATGTAGCTTAGAGGTAGAATGCCCCTGGGTTTAATCCCCAGTTAAAAAATAATAATAAATAAAAAGTTTTAATTAGAAAAGAAAACATAATATCACTGGCACCAAGAAGCAGGGCAATCAATCACCAGGTATTTTGGTTGGCTTGGTCCAAACTTATCTTCCAGTTCTTAAATGTGATGGTAATGATGGAATAAATGTCCTGTGGCACAAGGTTTTTTCTCTGCCAGATAGATACTTACACTCTCCATTCCTCTGGCCAATTCAAAAAGAAGTGCCAAAGATTCGCCAGCAGCTATTCTCATGTTTACATCATCACAAGAAAGGAGGCTTGGAAGTTTATGGAAATGCCTAAAAAATAGTTAGTCATTACTAATATGAATGCAACCAGTTACACATCAACTAAATGTTGTTTTTATAAAATATGAAACAAAAAATACATACATCTCCAACTTTTTCTTCACTTCATTGATTGGGCATATGGTCAGTAATAATGTCCATGCAAGAAGCGAGCTGATGTGAAGCACTGTACTAGGGGTGCTGCTAATAACATTAGTGTCTTTCTCTTTGAGATAGGACTTGGTGAAGATGTTTTCCAAACATTCCAGAGTTGAATACAGCTCCTAATACACAAGAATGTTTAGTAAGATAACCATTATAAATTATAAATAATTGAATATAACAGGAGCCAAAAGGTTTTCTACTTACAGTAATGTCATCTGTGGCAATAAAAGAGCAAACACCAAAGCAAGCTGCACACTAAAAAAAAAAAAAATAGATATTAATATTTGTAGTTTTCTTATTAATTCTACAAGTTTTTACAATTCAATATGGAAGTTTTCTCCAATACTAGGTCCTAAGCATCATATATGAAGTGGTAGAAAGAAAGAAAATTGTACCAAGAGTCAAGGAAAAGTTGGTTTCGGCCCACACTCTGCTACCAAACTCATATCTAACTTTAGGAAAGTGATTCTATTCCTATGGGTAGGTCTTCCCTTCTTAATTCATAAAACTGGAGGGGATGGTAATGTCATAATTTCTACATATATTCCAGCTCCATAGTCTATGACTTAACTTACTGAATTCTTTTTCTTACTCAAGGTGAGTAAAGCATTTTGAGAGGTGACCTAACTATCCCCTCATTGCTTCTTTTTGTATGCAGCAGACACCTAGCAGATCATTTCCAACTTCAACTCTAATTCAAAGACGAAGCTCAGACATTTGCAATAAAGAAGACCACTCTAATTATTAAAAACCTTTAAAATACATTAAGAATGCTGCTGGTTTTTGTTAAAATTCAATTTAAGTGTTAAATTCATTGTTTTTTACTAAGACTCCACTATGAAAATTTCTAAAGAAAAACAGCTTCAAAGAAACAAGCAAGCAGGAGTAGGAGTAGAAATCTCATAAAATTTTTTTTTTTTCTTTTTTTCTTTTGTGGTACTGGGGATTGAACTCAGGGGCTTTCTACCTCCGAGATATACCCTCAGCCCTATTTTTTATTCTTTATTTTGAAACCGAGTCTCACTAAGTTGTGGAGTGCCTCACTAGGTAGCTGAGGCTGGCCGTGAACCCGGATCCTCTGGTCTCAGCCTCCCGAATGCTGGGATTACAAGCATGCACCACCACGCCCGGCTAGAAATCTCATAAAATCTAAATCATTAAATGATTAGAAAATGAAACCTTCCTCAAATCCCAAAATAGATGAATTTTTCACAGGCCTAAGTTTCAGAGATTCCTATGTCTACCCAAATTCAGCTTTTTCAATAAGAACTTTCTAGAACACAGCAGCCAAAAAGAATTACGCTGCTAAGAATAAAAAACACCCAGTAAACATTAAGTATCTAAACTATTGATTCCCAAACTTATTTGGCTTACAGTCTTTTCAGGAAAAAATAAAATTACTCTGCCCTCCCCGCACTGGAAATGGAAATCTACCTTCTTTAAAGAAAATAAACAGATGCGGTGACAAATTTGTGTTCTTTTGTATATCTGTATTTTTTTTTTTTTTTTTTTTTTTTGCGGTAGTAGGGATAGAACCCAGGGACATTCTACCTCTGAGCTATACCCCAGCCCTATCTTTTATACTTTATTTTGAAACAGGGTCTTACTAAGTTGCAGAGGGCTTCACTAAGTAGCTGAGGCTGGCTGTGAACCTGCAATCCTCCGGTCTCAGCCTCCCAAGTACCAGGATTACAAGTGTGCACCATGACTCTTAGCTGTGTATCTATATTTTTTCCAGCACTGGGGGGTGGGCTGGCTAATCACTCACTTTGGAATAGATGGCTTAAACCATTTATTTAAAGTCCAATAAAAATTATTTCAGTCACCCTAAATGACTCAAAATATTTATCTGAACATGATCTTTAATTCCAAAGATACAGGAATTCCTCTATTGGTATGCTCCTTGGAGTGTCACAACATTTAAAAAAACAATTTGTCATATTGAGTTTGATCACTAAAACTAAGACAAATAATAAAAAATTGATAATATTATTAAGAATCTATTAATGTATCCATAAATTGAAAAATCTTATACTTACAGTTTGCCTAGCCTGGATACTAGCTGTCCCATCACAAATTATTTTCTTTAGGATTGGTCCAAGAGTTTTTAAAATCTCTTCACTTTCGATTCCAGGGCCCAACTGAATACAAAGAACAGATGCTAGCGCTGCAGCTGCACGCTGCTCATCACTCTTCCCTATAAAAGAAGCCACGACACAACCAGGACAAATTATCTTCAGCCATTCCCACATTCTTCCAATTACAAAATTAGGTGTTTCATGTCAATTCCTGCCTTTCAACACCTTAAGCCACTCATTAACCTTGTTCAAGTAGCCCTTGAATGAATCTAATTTTTCAAGGTTTCCCTTCCAAAAAATTTTTAAAGAAAAAGATTAAAAATACTTCTTTATGCAAATCATTTGCATAAAGGTAAATATAGACTTTTTTGAGAGCCATATACACAAAAGGGTTTAGGTAATACTAAATTTATTAGCTGATAAGTTAAAAATCTATAAAATATGCAAACTGGAATGCAATTTCTAGAGTCACCTAGTCCAACTACCATTATTTTATTTATTTATTTATTTATTTATTTTGTGTGTGTGTGTGTGTGTGTGTGTGTGTGTGTGTGTGTTACCAGGGATTGAACTCAGGGGCATTCTACCTCCGAGCTACACCCCCAGTCCTATTTTTTATTCTTTATTTTTTGAAACAGTGTCTCACTAAGTTGCAAAGGGCCTCACTAAGTATCTGAGGCTGGCCGCAAACCCGGATCCTCCTGTCTCAGCCTCCCAAGTACTTAGATTACAAGCATGCGCCACCATGCCCAGCTCCTAACTACTATTATGAGACAGATAGTTTGCATTAAAACTTTTTTTTTTTTTTTTTTTTTGCGGTATTGGGGATTGAACTCAGGGGCATTCTACCTCCGAGCTATACCCTCAGCCCTATTTTTTATTCTTTATTTTGAAACCAAGTCTCACTAAGTTGCGGAGTGCCTCACTAGGTAGCTGAGGCTGGCCGTGAACCCGGATCCTCCGGTCTCAGCCTCCCGAATGCTGGGATTACAAGCGTGCGCCACCACGCCTGGCACAAACTATCTTTTAAAGAGCCACTGTGTGCTGGCCACATTGTCACATGCCTATAATCCCAGATACTCAAGAGGCTGAGGCAGCTGGGTATGGTGGCACATGCCTATAATCCCAGTACTTGGGAGGCTAAGACAGGAGGATCACAGGTAGGCAGCCAACCTCAGCAACTTAGCAAAAGCCCCCTGCAACTTAGTGAGAACCTATTTCAAAATTAAAAAAAAAAAAAAAAAAAAAAGTTGGGCATGGTGATGCACACTTGTAATCTCAGTACTTGGGAGGCTAAGACAGGAGGATCGAAGGTTCTTGGCCACTCTCAGCTACTTAGACCCTCTGCAATTTAGTAAGAACCTGTTTCAAAATAAAGAATAAAAATAGGGCTAGGTATATAGCTTGGAGATAGAATGCCCCTGGGTTCAATCTCTAGTACAGGAAAAAATAAATAAATTAATTAATTAAAAAACATTTTTTTTTAAATGGCTGGGATGTAGCTCAGAGGTAGAACACCCTAGGGTTTAATTCCCAGTACCACCCCCCCCCCAAAAAAAAGAGGTTGAAGTAGGAGGATCACAAGGCCAGTCTGGGCAACTTGGTGAGACCTCTCCCCCCCCCCGCAAAACAAAAACTGTAAGGGCTGGAGATGTAGCTCCACGGTAGAACATTTGCCTAGTATGTTCAAGGCCCTGGGTTCAATCCCCAGTACTGGGAGTAGGTGGGAAGACAGCTACCATGTTATCTCAAAAAAATTGGCTTTGCCACCAAGTAAACCACTGAAAAGTTATATAAGCTAACAGCTACCTCACTTTCCCTATGCCTTTCCTTATTCTATATAATGAGAGGTGAATTTGAACAAGGAGTTCATTCATGACAAAGCTCTCCCCTAAGGCAAAATAAGAAAAATAAGCACATAAAGTTCATTCAATTTAAAGAACTGTGCTTCCTGAATTCTTGGTGCTAGAATTATTTTGTCATTAAAGCAACAATTTTCAAAATACATTTGGCAATATAAATGAACTGGCAGGTACAAATCTTTTTAATTTTGGAGGCTCCTAAAACTGAAAAGTATGCTAACACTAGATTTAATCTTTAAGGACTCCTCCCCCTCCCTTTTTTTTTTTTGTGTGTGTGTGTGTGTGTGTGTGTGTGTGTGTGTGTGTTACTGGGAATTGAACTGAGGGGCGCTCTAACACTGAGCTACACCTCCAGCCCTTTTTATTTATTAAAATATTTTTATAAGTTCTCATTAAGTTGCTGGAGCTGGTCTTGAACCTGCATTTTTCCTGTCTCAGCCTCCCACATAATAAGATTACAGGCAGGCACCATCATGCCTGGCTCTCTTTATTCTTAAAAATTCTACTATAAGTATGAATTCCAGAATTTCTACTACAAAGTTCCAGAACTCAAATATTCCAATGGCTATCCTGAAAAGGATGTCATAAACAGGTACAATAGAAATTTTATATAAGTGCAAGGGAAAATGAGCAACATGATGATACTTTAACAACTTTAGAAAACTAAATAGGATGTCTTTTGAAAAACTACTTTATGTTGACCTGACATATACTCTTGGGCCTTCCTTATCCAATAAGAAGGTAACAATCACCTCTTAACAACAAAGGATGACAACTCACCCCACCTTCCTAATTTCAATCTACTTAGCACATAAACAAAAACAAAGTTTCTAAAAACTCTCATTTTGAGTTATAACAAGCATGGTATATTCTTTGACAATCATAAACAGTAAGCTAGCATTCTATGCTGTTAATGGTTTCATAAAGAAAATAGCAAAGCTGTCATTCTTTGTCAGTGACTCAGAAATAAGGATGTTACCTTTCTTCAGACAGCGTTCAATGCTATCAGTTAAAGTCATTCTTCTTTCCAGAATAAATTCGTAAAGCATTTTTGAAGCCAATGCATTTTTAATACCTTCAAGAGCTGCTTGCCTTGTCTTTGCACTATTTAAAACAAAATGCAAAAAGATCCAGTTGGGAGTGTACCATTAGTCAATGACTTAAAAACATAGCTTACTTCTACCTTTACATCTTTTTATCTGTCATCAAGCTCTATTTTTTCATCTATAACTTATCATAAATACATAAAATATTTTAAGCTGCTTTAACGCAGTATTTTTGTTTGTTTGATAGCCACAATTTTGACTATATATCTTATAGCGTCAATGTATAAGATACATTCTCCTATATTACAGATTTAAGTAAATTCACATTTCTAACACTACAAAAGTCTAGAATTCCTATTTATATATCCTGGGGCTTTGTAAGTCCACTCCTTGAAGTCAGTTCTAGAGCTACAATAAAGGAAATACGTAGCTTCGATATTTTTCATGTCCATAAACAAAATTAGTAGACAGGCGGCCTAAAACATAAGTTTAGCTATCATTTTTAGTTAAAGACCGACTTTTAGTTCAACAAATCTATTTGTTATTATGTTAGAAAAATGACTATTTTAAATCAATCTAAACTCTGGTGATATTACTACCTACATTAAAAGGCAAAAGGAACAAGAAACATTAAATCATCCAAGTAAACAAATCAAGCTTTAGAAAAATGAACTGCTGTATCAGAGAACTTCACAAATTCAATCAGCCACCTCAGTGGAGAGTTTTCCAGAATTATACATAGAATGGAGAATTTTCAATAATTCCTACCTCTTATCCAGGGTTAGGTCAATTAATCCCTTCAACTTGTACTCTAAGTCTTCCTGAGTTCCTTCTTCATCAAGGACTTCTGGTCCTAAGGAAGAATAAAACAACAACTGTGATTTAAGTAGGAAAAAAGCAGATGGGAGAACAAATAGTAGTATACCTTAGCTAAACGAATTCTTCCACCTCGGACACCTTTCTATCTTAAACTGTAAATTCTAGCTGGACGTGGTGGCACACGCCTATAATCCCAGTACTTGGGAAGCTAAGAGGAGGACTGCAAGTTCCAGGACCGCCTCATCAAGTACTGAGACTCTCATCAACCTAGCGAGATCCTGTTTCAAAATAAAAACAAAATAGGACTGGAGGTGTAGCTCAGAGTTAGAATGCTCGTAGGTTCAATCCCCAGTACCACACATAAAAAAGTACATATATAAAACTCTTACCATCTTCAGCAAAACTGGAAGGATCGCTGTAACCACTGCAATGGCTCATTGTTTCAATTGATGCATCTTCATCACTAAACGGTTGAACATTTCGATGCTGGCCACCTATTAGGTAAAAAAGACAGAGTAGATGATTTTATTCTTATATATGCAAATATCTAATGCGGGAATTTTTAAGTTTACTTAAGAGAAATCCAATAATAAAAACAAAAACTTATTTTTAAAGAGATGATTATATCATAATAAATTAAGAATACACTTAAATTTCCTAAATTATGTCAATTCAAGTCAGAGCACCAACTATTTATAATATAAATCAACTTCAGAAATTAATCTAACAAGACATTAGTATTTGTGATACAAAAACTGATATGCAAGATGAAAAAATTACTTCCAAACCAATATTTCAAGTCGTGAACACTATGAAAATAGATTTATATATGGAGAATTATCATAGACCACCATAAGAACAAGCTACTTAAATGTATTCTTCCAATGAAACTGTCCAGACGTAGTTACACTGCACATGTCACATGTTAAAGAGAATTAAGGAGTTAATGGATAAATTACCTTTAGGAGTTCCATTATATTCAAGAATTATTTCTATTGATAGAAATATCAATGCTGTTACCAAAAATAACCCCCCTTAAAAACTAATATATTTCTCTCAATTTTATCAATTTAAGGAATAAATTCATAATTTAGGAATTTCATATGAATAAAAAGGTTATGAAATCATGAATTACATTGAACACTGAGTTAATGAGTCCTAAATTCTATACCAAGTGACCTTAAATCACCTGATTTCCCTCTAAGCCCAGTTTCTTTTAGATGAAAGAGCAAAGATTGCACCAAACATATTATTTACTACCTCGTTTTTAAAATCCTGTAAGTTTAAACCAGTTATGTAAGACAGTTTTTTGTTTTTTGTTTTTTTGCGGTACTAGGGATTGAACTCAGGGGCATTCTACCTCCGAGCTACACCCCCAGCCCTATTTTTTATTCTTTATTTTGAAACAGGGTCTCACTAAGTTGTGGAGTGCCTCACTAGGTAGCTGAGGCTGGTGTAAGACTATTTTTAAATAGGAGTTCTTTTCTTTTTAATCAAAACAGAAAAACTTATTAAATTTTTAAATTAACATATCAAGCAAGTGGCTTTCCAGTTTTCTTGCTGAGTGCCAAAACAGTGCCAAAGTCGTGAAACATAAGAATAAGTAATGAAGACAAGTTCCTAAAATTTCCCAATTATACTGCTTACGATAGAAATAACCAGAGATTTATGACATCATACTCTATTTCTGAATCTGTCTTCATGACTAGAAGTCAGGGCAATAGTTGAGTATCATCTGATTACTTTTACTACATTTATTCACAAGTCAATTTACATTTTTAATTTTTCATATTATTTATTTAATATTTCTAAGAATATTCCAATTTCTTTCTCATTTATTTATTTATTTATTTATTCATTCATTCGTTTATTTACTGGTACTGGGGAATTAACCCAGATGCATTCTACCTCCAAGCTACACCCCAGTCCAGCTTCCTTTCTCTTGACTAATCAGATTCAATGACTTATTTTTAGAGGGTTTACTATCAAGATTTTTTTCCTTTCTCAATGTTCTCTTCAGAGTTTGTCCAGCATGCACAAGGCCAACTTCAATCTCTAGTACCACACACACACAATGTCTTCAAATTATAGTACTATTGCAGAAGAATGCATACTTGTATAAGAGGTCAATCTTTTTTAGCTTCCTGTAACGTCCCACTTTTCCTGTAACTCTCAATAGGAAGAACACTAAAGTAATAAAGTTGGTTATTTCTTTGGTTATATAGTGGAAACTTCATTTAAATCCCATTTCTTAGTAATACCAGTTCTTGGTAGGCTGAGACAGGTGGATCTCAAGTTCAAAGCCAGCCTCAGCAACTTAGTGAGGCTGTTAACAATTTAATGAGACCCTGTTTCCAAATAATAAAAAGGGCTGAAGGTCTGGCTCAGAGGGTAGAATGCCCCCGAATTCAATCCCCAGCACCACAAAAATAAAGAAATTCCATTTCTTCTAAATGCTATTTTAAAAAAATGGCAATGATCACCAAAAGATAATAAAAGACACTAAGTAAACTGGGGTTGATGGGAAGATATTATAACAGAGAAATGATTCTGACAAAACCTGTACCAATGATCAGTCTCATTACCAATAAACTTATGATTACCACCTTAAAAAATAAAATAAATAACCACATAAGTGGTTTGTAAGTAAAAATTTGTAAATTTTCCATCTCTTCTACTCAATTATTATTTGGTCATTACTATATAGGCAAAACACAGGAGACCAAATTAAAGTTACAAAAGAGCCAATCTCATCTCCACACTTTTCCCCCAGTGTCACTTGCAAGAGGCAATCTGTTAGCAAATTCTAATGTAAATTTCCAAAAATATTCAAAACATAGTTTTGTAACCAATTACTTTCCATTGCATATTTATGATAGTTTCAATGCTCCTATTCTCTATGCTGTATTACAGTGTTTAAATGTATCTTTAAATGTATCTACAAAAGTAACTTTAAAAAGGAACAGTGATAAGGCAATGATAGGTCACCAATGAGCTTTAAAGCAAATATGAAAAGGAATTCCTCTACCTGGTTTGGTGGCGCATGCCTGTAATCCCAGTACTTGGGAGGCTGAGACAGAAGGATTACAGGTTCCAGGGCAGCCTCAGCAAGTAGTGAGACTCTCATCAACCTAGTGAGACCCTGTTTCCAAATAAGAAATAAAGCTATGCTAGGGGTGTAGCTTGAAGGTAGAATGCCTCTGGGTTCAATCCCCAGTGCCACAAAAAAATAAAATTTAAAAAAAATTTTAAAAAGAAAGGGAATTCGTCCACAGCCATCAGTGGCCTCTTCAAGTAAGTACTGTATAAGGAAAGAAAGAAGGAAACTTCAGAAGAAAACAAACCTTCATGATTCAGAGAACACTATTAACAACACTATATTTTCAACATGACTTCAGCTTGCTGTTTATTTCCATTTTATCAACAAAATGCAAAGAATATGGTTTTTAATAAAAACTATCAAGCCTCTTCTAGATAGAATTCAAATGTTTATTTCAGATTAAAAAAAAAAAAAGCTGAAAGAGATAAAAGGTAGCCTCAGTTGGCCCAGAGTAACTAGATGTCACAAACTTAATATTTTGCATCTTGATAACGAATGGATTGCATTAACTAGGAGAGCATTCAAGCAAAATAAAGTGATACAAAGAAATAAGAAAATTGCATTTATAATTATATATCCCCATTATCAGTTATTAAATGTTTAATATAATCACAGTTTTTAGGCTGCCATAAATCCTGTAGGAAAGCTTTTTAAATGCCATTTTACAACAATCTGGAACAAGATAACTTGATATATTCATCATTTGGTGAACGAAGGCATATCATTCTGAGGGTCAAAGGGCAACTGTGTCAACAAACATCTAATGGCTAATATTAGCGGGATGTGATGAAGTTTGTGGATATTACAATATTCAACTCCATAATCTCAACAAAGCAATTACTAAAAGAGATGACTGTGTCCAGTTTAATACTACTCGATTCGAGTTTAGTGTGATGTTTGCAGAAGGGACTTCCCGGTTGGAGTTCTTTTCTTAACCATATGTTACCTACAGAACCATGCATTTAGTTAAGCATCTACTCATTTAGGAAAAGCATCGACTTTGCAGTGAGGACACAAAAACCCTAAACTTCTTCGTCAGTTGTAACCTGAGCTCCGCAACACCTCTGCCTACCCGGGACTCACTGCAAAGGACCTACAGAATGCAGCACAAAGGACAACGCGGTTTCTGCTCCGGGAAGCAAGAGGCCGCCTAGGCTGCTGGAGGTGGGGCTGGGGAATCAGGGCTCCTGGGGGGTGCCTGTTAGGGGCAGGAGCTGAACAAGCGTGGCCTCCGACGTCTCCGCCCTGCTAGGTGGACTCGCGGCACGCGCAGGGTGGCAGCGGGATGGAAGCCACTCTCGTGCCTCTGCGTCACCCGGGCCCAACGCGCAGAGCCTAGGCCGCGTGACGCAAGAGCCGGTCCAAACCCGCCGGACGTTTGGCACTCCAGCGAACTCCATGTTGGAGCCGGGAGTCACGAGCGGCCGGTGACAGCACGGGTGCAACTCCCGCTGTGCCCCGCCCTTCGTCCCGGGGAGCTCGGGAGAGCTAGCAGCAGCCTCGGGGGACAGCTCCGGGACACTGCCCATCCCGACACACTCCCGGGCCCGAGGGCCGGATCCTCGCCGCCCCCAAGCCCGGTGCCCAAGTCCAGTCCGCACGCCAGCTCCAGATCGCGCGAGCCCGGCGCCGGGGCACACTGGGAACTGTAGTCAGCCCCCCACGGCGCGCCGCGGAGACGCGAGCGCCCGCAGGGAGACCGGACTACAACCCCCACCCGCCCCAGCCCGCCGCCTCCACTGCCCGGCCCGCCACCCGGACGCCGGCGGCGGGGATGCCCTTACCTGCAGTAGCCGCAGCTGCCCCTGAGCCTCCGCCGCCGCCACCGCCACCGCCACCGCGGTGGGGAGTGTTCCGCTTCTTATTCTTCGGCATCGTGGGACGCCCGGTGCCGCCTAGACTCGGAGCTTAGCGATGATCAGCCGATGGAGCTGCACTTTCTACTCGTGCGTCTGTGCGGCGGGCGGCAGAGAGGCGAGTCTTCGACTAACAACAGAGGCGAGAAGCGGCGAGGGGAAGAGTGGGCGGTGGCGGCAGCAGAAATCCCCGTGAAGAGCTGTGATCGGAAACGATACATGTTTCTCTCTAGCGCGGGAGCTAAGGCGGGGCGGACGAGACCACGACGCCTTAAGTAGCCAGACGATCGCCTGACGTCACCATATGCGGGCGGGATCCGAACTCTCATTAACCAATCCCTGCCGGTCTTCTCGCCAGCGTCCCCTGGGGCGGTGCCTGGATCCCGACTTCCAATCCCATGCTGCAAGTCTTCCCTCCGCGCACCGGGAGCGAGTCTTCGCGGCCGCACAGGGTTTTGGGAAATGCAGTCGACCCGGGGTTGGGGGGGGCCTCCCCTGCACCTGCAACGGGCTCTCCTGCGCGCTGGCTTCCTGGGCGGGACCCCACCCCTGCCCCGGCGCGCGCCCGCATTGGCATTGACAGGTAGTCACGGTGATGAGTCATGGGGCAGGAGTGCCTGGTGACAACTGCTGGAGCTACGCAATGACTGTGGATCCTTTTTAACCTTTCCCCAGCTTTCCTGCGGCCTCTGCCCAAGCACAACCATGCTCCTCCCTGAGAACTTTTCCCTGGTTTCAGTTGTTGAATTGTTAGTTTAGCCATCATTGGTACCTATAGTTGAACTGTGATTCAAGGCAATATGTCCACCCCCTATTCCTCCCCCCCCCCCAAAAAAAAGCGTGCTTTCATCGACTTTAGTTGTGTTGTTCGTGTATGTCTCATTTTATACTAGAAATACCTGGTGATTCAATGTCATAGATTACAATACAAGAATGTGTCCTTGACAAATCTACCTGCCACCCAGGAGGTCAGTTTGGGATAAGAGTTTCCGAGAACTTAACAGCTGGTAAAACAAACATGAGCTATAAATATCGATAATCGCTGTGGGTTTTGTGTTCTCAAGGTTCTTCTAGATCTCTGTCTTCCTTGTTACAACAGTTGGTCCTGTATTTAGGGGCTGTAATTAGGTTCCTATACTATGCTTATGATAGACCAAACTCTGAATCACCTCAGTGTAGGTGACTCATTCCCTACTCCACCTCTCACCTGAGCTTCATTCTCTTATTTTCAGCCACCTGGAGAACATCTCACCTGTCACTCTTGCACCTCAACCCTATCTGTAAAACAAATACCATTTTCCCTCTTCCTGTCTTACCTCTTTGTTCATGGTACTCTTATTATCCTCCCCATATGTTTAAATCCCCAAACATATTCATACATGGTTCCTTTCTCTCTTTAGTGTCCTCCCAAAACAACTAGTTTTAAAAATAAAACTTAAATTTATGTCTTCTCCCGTCCCACATGGCCTGAGTTCATACCTGGGCTTCCAGTCTAGTGTTTCATGTCCAGTGATTCTATGAGATTTACTCATGTGTCCTGTTTTACTAAGCCACCTGCTTTAACAGTTGTTCTGAAACATTTCATGAGCAGGTCATGGTGGTGCACACTTGTAATCTCAGCATTTGGGAGGCTGAGACTGGAGGATCCAGGTTTGCGGCCAGCCTCAGCTACCTAGTGAGGCCCTTGCAACTTAGTGAGACCCAATTTCCAAATAAAGAATAAAAAATAGGGCTAGGGGTATAGCTCGGAGGTAAAATGCCCGAGTTCAATCCCCAGTACTGCAAAAAAAAAAAAAAAATTCATAGTTCCCATAACAGTATATTAAATGGATTCTTAACCTGGCCCTGACTACCTTCCCAGTTTCCCCTTACATGTCTTGTTCTCCAGCTAAACTGGACGGCTCTTCCTTACCAGTACATAGTTCTGCTCTCCCACTCCCATTTCGTCATTCATACTGTTTCCTGTTCTTGTAATGCCCTTCTCCCAGCTTCACCTTAAGAAATGTTATCCATCGTTGGAGATGTAGCTCAAAGGTTGCCACCTTCATGATGCCTCCAGCCAGAATCCCTTCTTACCACTACTTAAACACAACTACTTAGTGTGTTATAATGGCACTTGCTGCATCCTTGCAGGCTACACAGCCTACTCAAAGACACTATTCAAAGAGCAACATTTCAGGGTTGTTTTTACTTTATTTAATCCTGAAACAGTGGGTAAACTACACGAGTGTGTAAACCAGACAAAGGTAGAGGTTGGTGGACACAGCTCCCCTTGGATCCTTGTCTCTTACAGGCACATCTGAAATTCAGTGGACTTGGCCAATGTGTGGTGAGATGTCTCCAGGTTGGAAAACCATAAAACTATAGACTTGATACCTTTGATAACCCCAGGTTCTTCATCCAAAAACAACTTGTGCTATATATAAGGCAATAATTTTGCTGCTCTGTGAGCCCCATCACCCAGGCCTAATATTGACTCCAAATATTGAGACAACAAATAATACCAATGCCAGGTATACAGGGAAAGCACAATGGGAACAGGGACTTTCTCTCAGCCAGGCTTTACCTTTTGACTCAGGAAAGAGCACCCTCTCCAGGGACTTCTGCCTACTTCTCATTGGCCAAAATTGTGTCATATCATGATCCCTAGCTGTAAGGGACGTTAGAAGATAACTATTTTTAGTCGGGCTCATTGGCAATCAAATCTAAAGTTCTGCTGATAAGAATGAAGGGAGTCAGATATGGTGTTGTACACCTATAATTCCAATACTTGGGAGGCTAAGACAGGAGGATAGCAGCTTGAAAACTGTGCTCTGCCAACATTTGAGGCAAGTCCCTTTTTTTCCATATGTTAATGTCCACTTAAGAGACTTCTTGCGCAGGCTAATAGTGCATTATACACATACTTATTTTACATTTATTTGTGAACATCTGTCTTCTCATGAAATTCTTAGTTTCCTCAAAATATAAACTTTGTTTTTTTTTTTTGTTTTTTTTTTGCGGTCCTGAGGATTGAACTTAGGGGCGTTCTACCTCCGAGCTATACCCCCAGCCCTATTTTTTATTCTTTATTTTGAAACCGAGTCTCACTAAGTTGCGGAGTGCCTCACTAAGTAGCTGAGGCTGGCCGCGAACCCGGATCCTCCGGTCTCAGCCTCCCGAATGCTGGGATTACAAGCGTGCGCCACCACGCCCGGCTTGCTAAACTTTGTTTTTATCATCTCTGTATTCCTGGCAGCACATAAAGAAATGTTGTATTTGTAATTATAGATAATTGCAGAAAATAATTGTTTTCTGAGTCAAGGAAAAATACACATTGTTGTGTGTATTATGTACATGTATGTAAATTTACTGCATAATTATTTTGTACTTGTCTACAGTTGAGCTCCAAATCAATACACGTATCAGAAAGATTTAACCATACTCCTCATGTGACAGTGGTTTGCAAATCAACAATATTTTTGCACTATGTTAAAGGAAATTTTAAGAGTCCAAATATTGAGACAACAAATAATTACTAATGCTGGTAGACAGGGAAAGCACAATGGGAACAGGAACTTTCTCCCAGCCAGGCTATGCCTTTTGACTCAGAAAAGAACACCCTCTCCAGGGACTTCTACCTACTTCTCATTGGCCAAAATTGTGTCATATCATGATCTCTAGCTGTAAGGGATGTTAGAAGATAACTATTTTTAGTCGGGCTCATTGGCAATCAAATCTGAAGTTCTGCTGATAAGAATGAAGGGAGCCAGGTATGGTGGTATACTCCTATAATTCCAGTACTTGAGAGGCTAAGACAGGAGGATAGCAGTTTGAAACCAGCCTCAGCAATTTAGGCATTCATCAACTTAGCGAGACCCTATTTTCAAATAAAAAATAAAATAGGGCTGTGGTGTAGCTTGGAGGTAGAATATCCCTGGGTTCAATTCCCAGCACCACAAAAAAAAGAATGATGGAAAAATCATGGTATAAGGAGGGTAGCTAGCAATGTCTGCCTTGTATACTGTGAGGCAAAGTGTTGGGGTCTTAGCCCGGCAGGCCCGGAGAGAACTCGCCTCAAGATGGCGCCTGGCAGAGTGCCAGGAGCAGCTGCACGTGGTAACATCCTAGGGCTGTGCCACGTCAGAGCGCATGCGCCAGCACGTCAGAGCGTGCCCAATAGGAGGTAGTCTTACTGAAGTTGCCTGAGTGATCTACTCCCTGATAGGCTCACTGTTTTTCCCCCTTTACGGTTCCTTCCATACCTGACGAAGAGAAGAGAAGGAGTCTCTCTGTGAGGAGAAGGAGTAAGAGAATAGGGAGGGAGTAAGAGAAGAGAGAGAGAGAGAAGAATAAAGAAGCTTGCACCATTCCTGTGTGTTTGTCGTCTCTTCGGGCCCTCGCGGGCAAGGGTCCGGCGCGGGGGACGATAAGTGGTGCCGAAACCCGGGACCCCGAAACCCAGGGACCCCGATAGCAAAGTTGTCCCATGCTCTAATAAATAACATATTTGTAACCAACTTGACATTTTGTCCTATCTCTTAACTCTTCATCAGAATAAAGAAATATATTCTCCTATAATACACAACTTACTCAGTTTAACATCCCATCTAACAGGTAGCACCATCATGGTGAATACAGCCAAATGTTGCAAAGGTAAACCTTCTTAATCAACATTTGGGTACATACTTGAGAACTGTGGGCTGCCATGGAGTCTTTGTATTGAGGACTTCAAGAGCAAGTAGCACATATATTCAAACCTTCCCTGAAGGAATAAACATGAAAAGTTTTCTTTAAATGACTTTAGTCATGGCCACCTTGGGACTCTTTGCACAACATTAAGTAGAACTAAATGTCTCCCAGATGTTTCACAGAATTCCTCAGAAGCTGCTTCTTGCCCCTACTTCCACCCCCTATACTTCAGCGAGTCTTCTTTCAACTCAAAAACACAAAGTTCATTCCCTGCAGAACACTTTTTGCAACAAAACCTCTCTGTGCCTGGTGTGATGATCTTGAGCTTCCCACAGTTGCCATTCAGATCTCAGCTTAAATGACATCCCTGAAGAGGCCTTCCCACTCTCTAACATCCTCACCCTCCACCACCCTACCTATGCTATTCTCCCAAAGCACCCTAATATTTTTCTAGTTCAGTTATTGTCTCACTCTCCTATTGGAATGTTACAATTATGAGAAAAGCAGTCTGATTTTATCTACTACTTTATCTTCAGCACTGGAACAGTATATATGCTCCTTAGCAGATATCCAGGTAATATGACTGAATAAATGGATAAATAATTGAATGTCACTCTTTTGTTTGGAATATCTCTTTCCCAAGTCTCCCCCTCTTCCTTTTAAGTCACAGATCCTGGACTCCCCCCACCCCAATTCGTCTGATCTAAACATCTCTAAAATAGCATTAATTATATGTATTGCAATTCTTGATTACTTGTCTGTTTCTCCATCAGACACAGCTCTGTTTGGGCAAAATCCAAGTGTATCACTCCTGAAACACACTCTACTTTTTTACAAGTGCATTGCATCCATATCATAGCACCTTTCTGCAAATTAGAAAAAGAGGACATCCACCGTGAAAAGTACTAATTCAGTGCCCACTCCCCCTTCAGCAGGGAGCCACACACAATGCTTGTGTGTGTTTAATTAGATAAGGGAGTGAATTTCCTCTGTACCTTAGAAGCAAAGAAACGAATGTGGGGAAAGCATGAAGGTTTACCAGAAGTCCACACTGTCATTATTCTAGTCTTTTCACACATCTTCTGTAATTCTTACAAGAACTCTAAGCAGGAAAGATTAGTCTTACCACTTTATGGATGAAGAAATGGGCTCACAAAGGCTTGGCGATTTCCCCAAGGTCATACCATTGGTAAACAATGAGTCAGTGGTTAAAACTCAGGGCCATCTGATTCCAAGGTTGTCTCTGGCTAGCCTTCACCACATGGGACCCTAACTGTTTGCTCCCAGGAGTCCTGGGTTATGTCTGCAGTCCTACTAGAGAAGGCCCAAAGGGAAAATCTTGCCTGGTTCTCCTTTCTTTTAGTTTCCCTTGACCTCTAGTGTCAGTATGCAAAGACATTCAGTTATTCACAGCCTGGTGACTTTTCAGATATCTCTAAGGCTGTAGCACAACTGTATTATCAAGTAGTAATGTTATTCAATTAAACAAGTATTTAAAAATGTGTTGTCAACTGTTATGTTTCAGGTTTCATTGTTTTTGTAACATGTTTGCAACTTTTGTTTTATTGCCAAAAATGGCTATAATGCAACATAATGAACTTGAGATCCTTCTTAAAGAAAGGATACAGTGGAAAATTTAGTCATAATTCCTTCAGTCTTGAAATATATTGTTTCCCTTTTTAGAGTGAGTGTGTGTGTGTGTGTGTGTGTGTGTGTGTGTGTGTGTGATTTTTCTCGTGATTTTCAGTTTTGAAACTGCATACACTTTCTCTGATACAATTAGGGGGAAGGGGCACTATGGATTGAAACCAGGGGCATTCTACCTCCAAGCTACATCCCCAGCACTTTACATTTTTTATTTTTATTTTTTTAATTAATTAATTAATTTTTTTTTTTTTTTTTTTTTTTTTTTTT